>NDXB01003423.1:0-11448 GCA_002631895.1 Agapornis roseicollis | reverse complement strand
GGGGAGATGTTGTTTTCTTTTGGAGTTATGTTATTGTAATTATGGGTGGGATTTGTGGTGCCTTTTGTCTTTTCTTCCATAGTTATAGATCAAGTGATTACTGTCAGTTCTGTGACTCACAGTTCAAATCTTAATTATTAAAGAACTGTATATTTAGATACAGAACCTTCCCCATCCCTCAGAGGTGTGTGGGTACCAAAATACTGCTTGGTCTTCTACCACATCTCTTTTCCCTCACCTCTTATCCTGAACCACCTTGGGATTCACTGCTTGAAGAACAGGTTCAAATTCAAGTAAGATCAGAGTGAATGTGACACCTGAGAGATGCTAGGGCAGGGCTTGAAATGGATCTAGCCATACTTTAAAAGGTCTTTTTCATTTTTTCCACCTTTCCAGTAAATGTATATAGAAAGCAACCAAAACTGGTCTCTGGTGATCTGTGTTATGAAGCATTTTAATGAGAATTACTTGAGCAGCAATCTGTCCACAGGCTGATTCACACAATTGATACCCCCAATACCCTGTGTGCTGAGTAGCTCCCATGTTACCCAGCACCTAGGAGCAGATGGAGTAAACAGTACCACACGCCTGCCTGGCATAGCTGGGAAACTAATTGACCATATTTTCAGCATTCATCTGCTGGAAGTGCTGAAAACAGCCATTGATTTCTTTCTCAGCTACAAGCAAAATGCAAGTAATAATGAAGGCCTCTTACAGGTCTCCAGGCAGATGATTATTTTGTACAGGGAAAGTGTTAGGAGGGCTACCACTGAGAAAAGGCTTGAGGAAGGGCTATGTTCACCACAAAGGTACCAAACCTTCCAGTTACATCTGTGTTTTATTAGATTGACAACTACAATACAGTATGGAGGGCACCCCCCTCCCCCAGGCAAACAACACATGCTGTCCACGAGCATCTTCTCCTAAAGCCCAGACAAACATGAGAAGAAGCTAGATCTCTGCTATGTGCTCCAGAGGCAGAGAATGGGTTTGGCTTTATACTAGGAAAGAGAGGAAGCCCTTCCTGGATGAGGAGCTGTGGCATGGACACAGGCAGAGAAAACACACACAGGTACATCCAAAGCTGTCAAACAAATGTGGCTAACGGCACAGCTAAGCCTGGTCTTGGAAGTGAGAGCTGGAGCCTCTGATCCAGTACAGTGAGGGAGGGGAAATGAGACAAATGTGTAGAGGCTGTCCCAGGTCTAGTTTGTCTATACAAGAAGAGCATTAGAGTGCCCTGACATGAGACCAGCTTAAATGGTACAGCAGGGTTTGTCTGCTTGTTTTCATCCAGGAACTACTGGAGATGGCTTTGTAAAATATTGCTGAGGAAGGAGACCATGGCATGGTTGTGTTTGGCTAGCTCCTGGAAGCTGGGATGTATGGATGCTCTGTGTGCTGACAGGTATATCAGTGAGGGGAGCCAGAGGGAGTCCTGGGTCTGATCCTGGGGCACAAGTCCTTTCTTACAGGGAGGGATGTTACTGAAGCAGCTCTCCCCCAGGCATGGGCTGTAACAGGAGTTATCACAACAGGACAGGACAAACCCATAATCTAGCAGTGCTCCTGATGAGGACAGGACTACAGAGATTGGTTCCAAAGAGACCACAAACTAATTTCAAGGCAAGGTGCATGCAACCCACCCCAGGTGAAAAAAAAACAGGTTTGAATCTATTGCAGGCATGACTGGAGCTATCCTTGTTCATTAGTTAGTGGCCCCAGTAGGTGACTGGGTGTGTGGTAGTTAAGTAGTGGCCAATCTATCGCTGGCCTTCAGGTTAGGAAGAGGGGGAACACTTGTGATAGTGCTGTGTTTCTCATGAGACCTGACCTACCAGAGGGGTGGTAGCCACCTCTCTGTCTTGCAAGGAGCAATAAAATACAACCTGGCAACTGAGGCAATTTACTCAAGCACTGAGATTGACCCAGTTTTATCGGTAAGCCTTTTGACAGAGACAACAAGTCTCTATCAATGCTCTCTTTCTGAGGTGGCTCAATGGTACAGATTAAGGGATAGGATCCTTAAGGAACAGGTCATGTTCTGCCTTCTATTAGGACTGCTGTGCATGGGCTGGGTGCCTTCTGCAGGCTGAGGCTCCATCAATGGGAAGCCAAATACATTCCCCAGCCCATAGGCAGGGAGATGAGATGCTGTCTGTTTTGGTCCCATGTGCACTGTGGTGGCTGATCTCGCACTGCACGCCTGGGTCTGCCTCTCAGTGCCCAGTGCTGAGGGACTCACTGGTTTGCCTCTGTGGCTTCTCCTCCTTCCCCAGAAGTGGGGAGCACTTGTACCACAAACCACAGCCCGTGCAGCCCCAGTGCCAGCCCCGCGGTCAGCAGCAGAGGATCTTGAGGAAGGCTTTGCGGAAGTCGGTGTTGAAGGTTGTGTAGATGATGGGGTTGAGAGCGCTGTTCACGTAGCCAAGCCAGGTGCTGGCACTGTAAAGCCCTGGGGGTACGTGGCAGGATGGGCAGTGGGTGTTGAGGATGTGAATCAAGAAGAAGGGCAGCCAGCACACTATGAATGCTCCTGGGTTTAGAGAGAGGGAGAAAACAATCCAGGACTTTAGGAAACAACTACTCAGAAGGGCAGAGGGCACTGACCGGTGTCCTCTCCCTCCATCCTCTCACTGTTTCCATGCGTGTGTCTGCATCTGGGAGGTGCTGAAGGTGATGTTACTGAGACAGAGGGACTTAGCAAGAGCTTCAGCTCCTTGGGATCAGGTATGTGAATGGATGGATGTAGCTTCAGAAGTGGCCTCAATTGGCAAAAAGATAGTGGCCACAACTTAGAGGGAAAGACTGCTGCCTTAGCTGCTTTTATCAGTTACAATGAGGCTGCATTACTTCCCTGCTACTACCAAGTTAATGAGGGGAAGAGGTATGTCTGGTGACCTAGGCAGGTGACTGGGGCACCATTCTCCTGGTCTCTCTGTCCAGCTCTATGAGCTGGTTCCTATGATGCTCCTTGCCTCAGTTTCCCTTTTTGTAATTGGACCTGAGGGCTGCTACACATGTGGAAATTTAGGACAGTTTCAGCTTTATAACAAAGGAAAAGGGAAAGCAAAGATGTTCACTGTTGCTGCCTGTAGCAGGGATCGTTGGCCACTGATTTAAAACAAAAGGGTAACATAATGTAGCAAATGAAATACTAACATACTTATCTCTCTACATCTGAGAGCATTTCCCTAGCATTTCCCCATCTCTGTCTCTCCTGAGTTTGTGGAGCAGTGAAGCTGAAGTCTGGGCTTGGCTTACATTGTTTTAAGCTCTATACTGTATTAAGAGATTCCTTGCTCTTGCAAGTCCCAAACCATAATTCCTTGCCCCCCACTAGATAGAGTGACTGTCACTCACCCAGGACGATAGCTAGCATCTGTGTAGCCTTTCTCTCCCGAAGCTGGATCAGCCGGGGCTGCTGGTGTGCTAGCTTCAAAGAGCTGATGGTCTTGCCATTGCTGAGCCTTCGTACCTCCAGTCCTGGCTTGGTGCTCCTTCTCCCCTCTTCCAGCCTGCTGTGTTGTGTGCTCCTGGGTGTCTTGGTGAGGGATGCCTCATGGCAGAAGCTGCGGTACCGCTGCAGGCTGAGGATAGTCAGCAACTTCCTTTTGGTAGACATCTCCTGGCCTGAACATTTGAATGGAAGACAGGGGGAAAAGGTGCCTTGGCATCTGCTTGGCGAAGCTTTTCTCTCCAAGTGTTCCTGTGAAAGAGGATTCCACACAGGGGCTGGGAACCTTCCAAACCATTCATTTGGTTAAAGGATGACAAGGAAAGTAGTAGGAGCCTCACTTGCTTTTTAGGTTGAGCACCTTATTCTCTAGACTGAGATGGCTTATCAGAGGGGTGAACCAGTACTGGGCAACTCTCTGCTTCCATCCCACTGAGGAGAAGCATGAGAACAAGTAGAGCTGAAACACCTGCTCTGCTAACCTTACACTTGTATTTTTGTGTTGGCCCTGCCTGATCACCTCAGCACCCCCACACACACACACACATACACTTTTATTAATGCAGCTTCACTGTGAGAAATGGGTAAAACAAGTGGATATGCGTGACCAGGCAATCCCTTTCAAACCACTGTGCTGGTTCCCATGGTTGCACATATTTCATCTAGAAAGGTCAGTGGAACAAATGCTCCATGCACCATAAGCATTTTGACCTCTTAAGTCTGTCAGATGAAGAGTTGTTTTGGTTTGGTTTTTCTTGTTTAATAATCTAGGTGAAAGCCTGTTAAGCCCTGAGAACAAAGCTTCACACAACAAAAACCAATAAATAAAGACATTAAAATCGATAAGTGAAGAAATTAGCCAGACTTCTGCATGGCTGAAAAAGCCCTGCTCTGAAGAAATACTGAAGTAGCCTATGCCCTGTTTCTAGAGAGCAGAGATACATGGGGAGCATCCTCTTTCTAGAGGGCTGGAAAGGATTTAACTGGAGCTTCTGCATCTCAGATATCATGGTGTATGGGTGAGGGATGGAATGAAAACATGCCATGTCTCTTCTTTATGCTTTCTGTTCTGCGCTTTGACCCTTTAAGCAGAAGAGATCATGCATGGCCTGCCCTGTTTGACAGCTCCTTCTGTATTCATATGAATCTTACTTTGTGTACATAACACGGTTTGGTGCTGGCGCTGTGGCTGCCCTGCCGGGTGAGGGTTCGCTTCTTTTGTCTCTGTCTTAGCACGAGGTAAATCCGGACATAGAGCAGTAGGGTCACCAGGAAGGGGAGGTAGAAGGACACCAAAGAGGAGTAGATGATGAAACTAGGATTGGATATGGAACAGACAGTGGGATCCCCTGGGGAGGAGAAGAGAAAGAGAGAGAGGAGAGAGCTGCTTTGGTTTAGTACAAGGGGTCTTTGGTGTACTAGCAATGCAAGCCAAAAGGTGTCCAGAGGACAAAGGCAGTCTAAGGAATGCAAGTGTCTCCTATCTCTGTTGTTGCAAATTAGTTGTGTCCTAGTGATGCTTAAAAGGGACTACCTAGGACCATTTAGCATGAAACAGCATGGATCTGCCTGCTTTTCCTCTCTCATGTCTATTCCCATCATTTCTCCTATTCCTCTGACAGCCTCTGAGCTGTCTGGCTGCAGAAGTATGCCTTCACTCTCATCTGTCTGGACCAAGAAGGAGGGGGACATCAGTACTTCCCATTCCCTGTTCTCTTCTCACCTCGAGCATTGTATATAAGATAGATGGGGAGCAGTGGATTTCTGCCTGTGGCTCAGAGGGAAGGAAGGCTCTTGTACCCCTCTGCCTCCAGGGAGAATGGGCTGCCCTAGGTGAAGGGAAAGAGACCAACCTGATTCCAAGGAGGAGGCTAAATTGTTTCCTTTCCTCAAGGGATTAGGTGAGAGAGCAGCCCTCTGGATGGGAAAGAGGTTTCTCACAAGCAGTGCCAGTATGCGGTCCTTGCTGGGTAGGAATCTGTTCTGTACCATGTTTAAAACTGCCTGGAGCTGTTGATAATCGGCAAAATGCAGTAAGTCTGATGTGTACTGGATGTGCTGCGTATCTGGAGATTTGCTCTGTATGTGCTGAGTGACTGGAGGGATCTGTAGACCTGGATGCTTTGATGGACATTGATTTGGCAGTAAAGCAGGCAGGTCTGTCATCAGAGCAATGGTCAGTGTCTGTCTGAGTAAATGGCAAGCTCATAAGACAAGAGCACATGTGCTCAGCACCAGAGATTTTTCTCACCATAGTGTGCTTTCCAGTTTCCCAAAATTTCCTGTAACTTGGAAAGCGTGCAGGACCCATCTTAAATGACCTGCCTGTACACAGGCAGCTCTGTTTCCAACCCGTCACCGTATGCTGCTGTTCAAGGATGTCACCTACCTGTAGTATTGAAGCCAAAGAGGAGAGGGCATGACACTGCAAATGCCAGCATCCAGACTATCACGATCATGAGAGACACCCTCCTGCAGGAGCTCTTCCCAGTGCTGTTCTGGTACTGAACTGGTTTCACCACTGCGGTGTATCTGTGGACCAAACCAGCTCCAGAGAGAGGGAGGGAGGAAAAGGACCAGGTTTTAAAAGGAGAAATGAAAGTCACGTAGGGAACATGATGGTGGACATGGTAAAGAAATAAATGGAAGAGGAAAGGAGACCAGATGATGGGATCAGCAATTTGTAGAAATGATAAGTGGGGCATTGGGAGGAGGAACAGAGGAAATCAGAGTTAGTTGGCAGCACTGCAGAGAAACACTCTGCAGATCTGCTGGCATCGTGAAGCTACAAGGTTTGGGATACCAGATGGATCTAGAAACCCCAGGAACCCCCTAAGGTTATATGTCCACACTGCTGGGAAAGAGCAGTCTTGGAGCAACCACAGCTTGTTGCACTCTGAGCCTCAGCTGCCTGCTCTGGTGTTGACCTTACTGACAGAGCCCATGGGTAGGTGTCCAGGGCCAGGGTGCCTCAGAGAATGCAGCTCAGCGAGGCTGGGATGTGGAAGGCACAGAAGTCTTGTTTTTAGGATAGCCCAGGGGCTGGTACTCCAGACCAACCCAGTGTTGAGAGCTGCTTCATACAATTACCCTTTAGCCACCTATTACAAAGGTACAGCATGCAGTGTTTTTGACTTCCCCCACTTCTCAGTCCTAACAGTACCATGTGCAGCAGGGTCTTGGCTCCCTGCCCTCAGCATGGCTTTAAATAGACTAAGTTTTAAGATGCAGAAAAGCAGGGCAAGGCTGAAGATTATACAGCAATAATCATCACAATTATAGGGAGCTATGTGTATGGCAGGATTTTGTTCATTAAAACTTCATGAATGAGGTCTTCAGGAGGAGATACCCTCTTTAAGACTCAGTAGGAATTAGATAACCAATTCTGTTTCCTGCTTTCAAGAAGCATGAAGATGTGGTTGATTGCCTACTGGTGATGTTTTATTACTTGTGCCTGTCTGCCCTTAATTGCAGACATCTTCAAGCACGTGGTGGGCCAAGCCATTTTATTAGTAGCAGCAGTAATAGACTTGGAGGTTTGTGCTCCTGAGCACCCCAGTGCTGCCTGTACAAATCCCACTTCCTTGTCTCTGCCATGCTATGGTACAGGGTTGTCCCACACCTCCAGACTATCCCCCGGATGCTGTTGGCTCTCACCTGTCAATGCTGATAGCACAGAGGTTTAAAATGCTGGCTGTGCACATCATTACATCCATGGTGACGAAGATATCACAGCAGATGCGGCTGAGGGTCCAGACTCCTCCGGTCACCTGCACCAGCAACCACAAAAGCGTTAGCCTTGTTCTGCACTGAGTCCTGATAAGTTATGTGTAAGGAGGTGGTCTTCTCCAAGTATCTCAACAGCTACATGAGTTCATGTCCACTGCGATGTGCAGCGAGAAACTGATGTACCCGTGTTGTGTGCAAGATAACACAGCAGTAGGTTGCAAAGAAGGAGCCGCACCTCAGTTTCAGCTCTTTAGTTACTCTTATAGAGGGAGAAGAAATAGATAGCAGTTATCCCTTCCCTTAAGGCCCAGCATGACAAATTGATTTAAATTTGGTATCACTGTATATATCTTTTGATTAAGGATTATCTGAGAAAAAATAAGGGCTAAAAGTGTTTCTCAGCTTAGCTGCTGGAGTTCTCTTGCAGGCAGTGAGCTGGAAAAGTGCTGCAAATTTTATGCATTTATGTATGAAAGAGAGACCTGAGACCCAAGGTTTCTCTAAAGCCTTATTTGGATTCTTATCTCAGTTACAGATTTTGATTATTAGATCTGAGTGAGAACTTGCAAGCTATTCAGATAAAGGGGTTTGGTTTGTCACCATGTCGAGCTTTTGTTCTGGTGGTTTTGAATGTTTAATCTGAAGCGTGCAATCATGAAAGCTTAGCTGTGACCAGTCTTTGTGATGGAGAAATGCTCTTCTTTTTTTTTGGCCTAGCCACCAAGTTCTTGATAATAACATTTTCAGTTGACAACAATATGTTCCAAGCATGATGTGGTATTGCTCTCCTTGGGGGATGATAGCTTGAAGTGAGGTGGTTTGCCTCAGTACCCCCTCCTTGCAGGAGATGAACGAGGAGGCAGTCTGCTTTCCACAGATAAGCTTGTTAGATAAGTACAGCAAACAAATCTAATGCTGTGCTGGTAGGAAAGAGGGAGGGAAGTCCTTGCTTGGAGAGAGCCTTCAATATTCAACCCCATAGGTCCTGCTGGTTCAGCTGGATCCTGGGAAACTATCAGGAACTGGCACTGGTTCCTAGTGTCTCTGCTTACATTTAGGCCACTGGAGTCTTGTGGTCTAAACAAGTCAAAACCAGTTGTTTTGTAGCCCAAGTACAGCAAAATCACTGATAAACAGGAGTCCACTGGAGGGCCACCAAGACAGTTGCTGGGACTGGAGCACTTGTCCTGTGAGGAGCTGCTAAGGAAACAGGCCTGTTCAGCTTGGAGAAAAGGTGGCTTTGTAGAGGACTAACAGCAGTCCCCTAGTGGGAGGTTATTAAGAAAGTTAGAGACAGGTAACTACAAAGCTGCGGCCAGGTTTTCCACAACAAGAGGTAACAGGCATAAGAAAGGTGCAAGCTGGTGATGAAGATGAACTTTCTGACCATGGGGACAGTGAGGTAGTGAAACCAGTTACTTGGTGAGACTGTGCAGGCTCCATCCTTGGAGGTTTTCAAGACCCACTCAAAAATATCCATGCCAGCTCAGGCAGGAGAGCGTGCACAAGTAAGCTTGGCTTCTAAGGCAGTGGGTCAACCCTGCAACAGGTGTTGGTGTCTAGGAAGGACATGGCTCTCTGCAGAGAGATGCACTTGTATAAATACAGAATTCACCCAGTGGGAGTTGTTTCCAGAGCTGTTCAAGAAATAATCATGGAAAATAGAAATGGCTTTGAGTGTGCCAGCACTTGGGCACAGAAACTTGCTGAGGTGTGCTGTGTCTTTAGGCTGTTGTCTGCTGCACTCAGCTGCTATGTGTCACAATTTGGGTACTGAAGAAGACAGTCTTCCATTAGGACCCCTGACTTGAAGGGAGAGAAATAGGAATTGGCTTGCAAAGGGCAACAGAGAACTATGCTTTCATCTTTGTTTCTCTGATACTTATGGGGCTCCTTTGTTTTCCCTTTAAAAAAGCAGGGAAAGGAAAAAAACAAACCAAACTCTTAAAGCTTTTCTTTTTAATTTTCAAAGAAACCCCACACCATTTTTGTTTCAGCTGCAGATTTTTGAGATCTGCTTGACCACCTCAAAATACACACACACACATATATATATGTATGTATAGTTGTAACTGCTGGAAGCCTTTGCAGTGAGAGGTGTTCCTGGTACTGTGAGGCAAAATGCAATGCAGTGTTTGCATGATTTGTGGAGTCTGAAGAGTATTTCACCAGGAGCTGGTGCCAGCTGTTTGCACGAAAACCATCTGCTGCTAGCCCAGCAGATGTGAAAGTATTGAGGGAGCTTCCAAGGTCCTGAGTACACTGAGGTTTTAAGACCAAGAATGTGAACCATTAAAACTCAAGAAGGTGGTGGTGGGAATGGCTTTGAAGAGAACCCTCTAGGGATGGTGCATTCAGACCATGCCACCTGCATACTGAGCTGTGGATTGTATTAAGAGGATGCTTGACAGATCAAAATGTTTGGGCTTAAAACCCATCCTCACTTCCATCAGCCTTAATCTCTAAAATGGGCATTAGCTGTGCTGAAGTCAGTGAAGTAGTTAATATTTACCTGCGGGGTATGCAAACCCAGAATTTATTCTGGAATTTAATAATGAAGAAGAGCCTTTTTATTACAGGCCTTGTTAATAATCTTTAAAATTCTATTTCTGCTACTCCTTTTATTGCTCTGCTCAGCTTTGCTACAGCAGCCAGAATTTGCTCACTAGCAAGTGCATTTCTGGTTTTCATGTGCAGGCAGGGTACCTGTTCTTTACCCCTCTGATGCCTTTTGTCCAGGAATCTCAAAGCACATCACAGGTATTAATTGAATGAATCCTCACAACTGCCTGGGTGCGGTGGATGGTCAAATGTTCTTCTTTGACAGCTGATAAGAGCAAACCACAGAGAGATGAGCTGATGCAGTCTCTCATTACCCCTCTGTGCATATGCAACAGAAGTGGGAATAGAGTGCAGGCTGAAATCCTGGCTCTGTTAAAGACGATGCTAAAGCTCCCTAAAGACTATTCAGGTCAGGTTCTCACCTCATCTGCTTTATCCTTAAAACTGCAGTATTATTGTTTTTAACTTTCCAACTATAAAGGAGGTCTTCCAGTTTATGTGCATTCATAAGCTTATGCAAATCCATCACTCTCCTGAATCCTTGCAAATAAACAAATGAATGTCTGTAAATCAGGTACATATGATGACGCTGTGTTGAGGAGCACACAGGGGGGAAAGTAGGAACATGAAGTTGTATCAGGTGGTGACAGGCATCTAAGTAGTGGTGCATCTAAGCATGCTCAATTAAGTGTTTCGTGTTTAAGAGTGTTCTTCTTGGGGGTGCTGTTAGCTCCCTGCAGCTGCGAAATGGCTGCTTATGGGTTTGCATGGTGGGAGTAACTAAGAGCACACACATGGTCAGGCCTGTTGAGGAGTGGTAAACTGCTGAACAGCAGTAACTCAGTTGTCTGTCCTCCCTTTGACAACCATCTTCAGAAGCTTTTTTTTCCTTTGAAGGTAAAACTGGATGTTGTTGAGAAGATGGAAAAGGATGCTCCAGGCCATGCTGCTACATGTCCTCCTCCATTTATACAATGATTATAAGGTATGATGGTGTTTAATGCCATCAAACTCTAGTGGGCAGGATACCCTAAAGGTGTCTTAGACATCTTGATGAGCCACTAGCTGCATCAGCCACAGGGCATCGAGAGGTCAGTAAAGAAATGGGGTAACAGAACTGGCATATTAGACCTACCTGTTGACCCCAGGAGATTGCTGGACACAGTGTTGAACACACTCTTGTGCCAGAAACTTCATTAGGTGGAGATGGGGATTTTGAGACTATAAAATGTTCCTCTAGTTGATCTATCACAGCCTTCCCAAGAGGCCTTTCAGAAAGACTCAGTTCTTTACATGATTGATAAAATGACAAATTCTATGGAGAAGGTCCAGGCCACAGATGGCTCTAAAAATTGAGTGTAAAGCACAAAGTTCACAAGCAACATTTAAATCTGAAGTATTTGTCCACCTTTAGCTTCTCCATAAATAATGGCCAGGTCTCAGATGCCTGGTTTGGCAAACATTCAGTAGAGAAATAGGTATTGTACATGGTTTTGGAGACAATTATTTCTTGGCAATTTCTAGGCCCATTGTGTACTGAAGCATGATGCCATTTCTGCTTCACTGGTGGCATTGCTCATCCATAAACAGCAGCAAGTATCTAAATGACTTTGGACTGGTTTTTAAATCTTAGTCTCGCTGGAGTCCTGCAGTCTGGCTCTCTAGAAGATACTGTGCAATGCTGGGAGGGGTAGCTTGGG
>NDXB01003422.1:18416-28988 GCA_002631895.1 Agapornis roseicollis | reverse complement strand
AGGTTGTGAGTGCTCCATCCCTGGCAGTGTTCAAGGCCAGGTTGGATGAAGCATTGTGTGACAAGGTTTAGTGTGAGGTGTCCCTGCTTATGGCAGGGGTGTTGGAACTAGATGATCTTTAGGTCCCTTCTAACCCTAACTATTCTATGATTCTATGATTTTAAACACTGGTGACTATAGAATATTGAGCAGATACCACATCTATGCTTAGTATAAATCCAGCTTGAACATGCAATAGGCCAAATAAGTAACTTATTTATATAGCTTAAATGACACACGGCTTCCTGATTTTTATACAAGTGAATGTTAAGAAAAACACTATTTGCACTGATGATCAGGTATGACACAAGTATAGTTAGGGATAATGTCTGTATAATATGATGTAAGATCATAGAGTCATAGAATAGGGTTGGAAAAGACTTTAAGAACGTGTAGTTCCAACCTCCCTGCCATAAGCAGGGACACCTCACACTGAACCATGTCACCCAGTGCTTCATAAAGTCTGGCCTTGAACAAGGGATGGAGNGGGTTGGAAAAGACTTTAAGAACGTGTAGTTCCAACCTCCCTGCCATAAGCAGGGACACCTCACACTGAACCATGTCACCCAGTGCTTCATAAAGTCTGGCCTTGAACACTGCCAGGGATGGAGCACTCACAACCTCCTTGGGCAACCCATTCCAGCATCTCACCACCCTAACAGGAAAGAATTTCTTCCTTATATCCAATCTAAACTTCTCCTGTTTAAGTCTGAACTCATTACCCCTTGTCCTGTCTCTACAGTCCCTAATGAAGATCTAGTATACATTTATAAATGTGAAAAAAATAACTTGTGAAAATGTTTTAGTGGAAGTCTGAGCTATTTACTTTGTAAAAACCTTTCAGAATTTGCAGTATAGGTGGGATTGCAAACAAGGTACCCTATAAAATAATTCATTACACCTGTAAAAAACAGATAAGTGCAAATTTCAAAATTATAATGATGAAGGAAGTGGTTATTCATTTCCCATTCAGTTTAACTAAAATATTAAAAAAAAAAAAAAAAGACCAATTTTGTTTGAAAATCATATATAATCTGTAGTGCACAGAAAATTACAATTCTGGCAGATCCTTAGTAATGGTCCTGTAGGACCACAGTTTCCCAAATAGCACTCAGGAATCTGAATTTGAAGGCAAAGGATATGCTGCTCTATTTTATCAACATTTCAAAATCTTAGGATACCTTGGAAAGTAACAGCCACATATGAGCCAAATAGTATGCAAACCACTAAAAAGCTCTCTTACTGTAATTCAAGAGATAGATAATATGGTAAAAAAAGAATGGTTACAGAAAGGACACACTCAGGACTGTCTGGAGAATATTTTCTCTGTGTTCTCACTGCAGCATTACAACTCTCACAGACATTCATGGCAGCAGTGAACTATCATAAGCATATATTAGCGTAAGTAGTCTAGTGATTTAAAAGAATATACTTCTTCACAAAGTACTCACATTGAGTTACAAAGAAGGAAAATAAGGAGGATGCCTAAAAACCAAAATAGAAAATATGTATGACAGCTCTGAAAGTAACATTCTCTTGGTTTATGACTAACTCCACTGACTCCTTAAAACTATCAGAATGGAAAAAAGTTTGTTGTGACCTACATAACTGTAGGTATAAACCTACATGTACAACTTATCCCTAAAATCTGGCTTCTTTGCTATGACTACTACATGTACACATACAACCATTCCCACCATGTATGTATATACGTGCATCTGAAGATGGATGTACTATCTTGAAATACAAAAGAATAATCTATTAATACATGTGTATATTAATTTTTCTTGGTTCACATAGCAAAATGTTATGGTCAGAACACTGTTTTTTTTTTTTTTTATTTTTTAATTTTACTTATAATTGGTCAGATTGCACCATACTTAAGTCCACAGGAGAAAGTATTATGATAGTTTCTAAAGACAGCACAGACCTAGGGACCTCCAAAGCTAACAAAAGAACAATTGTGATCGTGTTTTCTAGAACAAGTTACAATGCTCAGCAACATTTTCTGGAACTAAATAACAAAACATTTAATAAACATTATGGAAGTGCTTTTAAACTGAAATTACAAACAATATACACTGCTTGTTTAGTTATGCTTAGTTTCAGCTTCAGCCTTCTTGCATCAATATGAACAATACACATTTATTTTTCCTCAGAAGAGAGAAAAAATTATACATTTGAAAGAAGTATACTGGACCACCACTAGCTTTTGAACTGAAGGGGTCTTTGGCTACCAAAACTATTAAAAAGTAGTGTTATAGCCTGCTGGAGACTGAAACTTTCAGGGCTACGTTCTGTCTCATATCAAACACAGATAAGTGGTCCCCTGTAATTTTTATGACTACGGTGTCAAAAGTCTTCCATCTAAATTGCAATAAATAAATATTGTAATGAAGTCTGGAAGCAAGGCCATTTGTACTTGCTCGGGGCTGAGAATTAAGATAGCCTGTTTCTAGTTAGACAGTCATTAGAAAGCCAAATGGTTTCCTGTTCTGAGTACTTAAAACTAGTTTTAGTGAAATTGACTTCCTGAACATTGTCTTATTTCTCATATGAATTTGAATCTTACACTTTCCCCCTCCCCTAATGGTAGGTTCCTCAGAGACTCTCCCCTAAGTGAGTATGATTATTTAAAATTAATTAGGAGCTCCTGCAGATAGTTCTCTAAACCCACATATTTTTATGCTGATCCAAAGACGATTTTATCAATATACAGCACTATGCAGAAACATGTTAATAAGGAATTAGGAGAAACAAAAAGTGATATAACCTTCTTTTCTTTCTCTAGAACAGAACTGGTGCAGATTTATCTTCCCCTTCTGTCCTGCCTTTCAATTCCATTCATTCCATTCAATTGCCATTCAATTCACAGAGACAAATTAATATTACATTTGTTGAAAAAAATACTAATTTGGCTCAAAGGGATTTACAGATGCATTTTCATTTGGATTTCAAACCTACGCTTCCTACCTATGAATTATACTTAAACTTTTAGCTTAAACATTGACAAAAAATGTGAAAATCCTCTATAGCTATTGTAATTAATTTTGAACTCAACCACACATTGTTCCCATGATACGGCATGCTGATTCTTCTGAAAGATGATGCATGGCAAATTTTTTAATGAGCTAAGCTTAAAAAAAACCCTAAAATAAGATTATTTAAGAATAAAGTTACAGAGAATAAAATTCCTATATGAAAATGTATATTGTAATTATTTGAACACAAATTGAGAGTCTTTTCTATTTTGTTTGTCCAGATTGGCCAAATAAAATGAGTGACTTTGCAAAATATTCTCCATCATCCTGCTAAAGACCCTGCTACACATTGTTAAACTTTTCATGGATAGCGTACCTGACTCTCATTGTCTACTAACTCCTATTAAGACAGATTCTGAGAAATTATTTTGTGTAGATATTCATTGAACTATTTCAGAAAACAGAAACAAACATATTTGATTGCAAGCAACACCCACAGGCAGGAGCTAGAAGTCTAAATACTTTTGTGGATCTACAGCTAGGCATCTATTGGGAATTAAAAAAAAATGCTAATCAAAATAAGAAAGTATTAGAATGTCATGAGGAATTTCAGGTTAAAAAGGTTTATTTTAGGCAAAAATACTTGATTTGGAGAACTGGCAGTGAATAGTGGACACTTCGTAATCTTTGAGCCATTAGTTTAAGCATAAGTTTTTCCTCTTCTGCAATGCATGGCTTGTCTACACTGTCCCATAAATTACATATTTACATTATGATCTTCCTTGTAGATGCATCCCAATATTTCAGAATTGACTTTTCAATGTAGACACCTACAATGGTACACCTGTTGGAGAGCAGTTTCAAAACTACTCTGCTAACCCCCAGATTCCTAAAATAATCTGTGCCACCTTTCTGCAAAACAAATCTTACCAGAATATTTCATACATGTTAAATCAGAAAATCTATGAGCTCTTCATTCATATGGTCTGAATATATTGGTGGACAATGTACTCAGTTCTGGACTTTGCATTCATGTGTACAGCACTTATCAAATACAGAAAAAAAGTAGTAAACAGACCTCAGTATTTCTATGCTTGTTCAACTAAAGATGGTGCATTTCAACCAGTATTTGATAGAATAAATATCTCTCTTTGTGTTCTCTGACAAAAGCTATGAATTATTAATTTTTACCATTGTATTCACTGAACAACTGTAATTGCAAGTAAATGCTGAAGTTAATGAAAAAATTAAGGAAAAGAGCTTCTTTATAAGAATTAATGAAACATTTTCACAAGATCTTTTCATACACCAATAATGTCTAATAATTCTTTATAAAACTGCACCTCCATCTTCAAACTTAACAATTATAAAAAAGGAACATTCACCTATGAAAAGTTATGGGTGCTATTTAAAATCTGAACACTGGTTCAGATAAGCACTTAGGAACATCCTCATTAAACATGAATAGTTCATTGATGTCATGTCAGGTTTGGGAAGTAGTAGAGTTGTTTGATTTTTTCACTTTGGGTATGGTGGGTTTTTGGTTGGTTTTGATGAAATTCTTGCAAATGCACTCAAAAGTTCTGTATGCACATATGCAGCAACTCATATTTGACAGATATGATCTCAGAGGCTGTAATGGTGGCCAGTGCGAAAACCTGAAATATTCAAATACTTGAAAATTTTTATCAAGATAGTCAGCAGTTTGAAACTCTACGTCATACCCCACTACAAGGAAGAATTACCTTCTCTCTTTCCAAAGTTTTTATTCTAGGTAGAATAGTTGAAGCATTCTGACCAGCTGATCTGGTCTGCCAAGGCACCTTTGTAAAACACAAAGTGCTGATATCAACGCTTCCTCATTCTGTAATGTTATAGGTACACAACATAATTATGAAAAAGTAACAGCTAAGAACATGCACAGGATTTCTAAATTCTTCAGCTGTGGGTATTAAAATACCATCTTATACTCACTTATTTTAAGAAATACCTGTATCTCATATAGACAGGTCTATCTGTATTTAGATGGACATATTCTGTGCATTACACATTAAAAAAAAATTACTAATTGTGACAGCAAACAGCTTGAATATTAATCTGCTTGAGAGTATATGAGTTGCTCAGGCAATCCTCTTCTAGTAGAACTATGCAAAATATAATTACTCCCCCCTTTAAATCATTTGCAGTCATGCATCTGAAAAAAAATTGTTTAATCTGAATAAAGGTAATATGCACCTTTAGTTGTAAGTTAGTGAACTCATATGAAATTTATGCGCTTTTATTTCAGAGATATATACCTGCTGTGGGATACTTCCAGTTATTTAGTCATGCTGAAGATTAGACATAATTATGTTGGTAGGATATGCTGTAAATGACAATGAATGACCCTGCCAGCTTTCTTCTGGATGACTTAGAAATAGATACAGAAGTGTAAACAGTTTATGATTCTGTGGTTTGTATTTTAGGATCTTTTCCATTTTGCCTCATATAATCACATCAGCTCCCACTACCAAACAAAAAGATGAACTGACAGGCTTGCAAAGAACTGTCTCCTGTTTTCAGGATGAACACTATGCAAAAAAATAACTAAATTGCTTCAAGAAATATGTGTTACAAAAGAATAAATAAATAGGCAACTTTCCTAAAAGTCCCATATCTAAACCAAGTTTAATCCATCCCTGACAAATGAAACAGCATTATTCAACAATACTTGAAGTACATTCAAAGTTATCACAAATCCTTCTGTAGTACACACTAACACACAAGGAAGACATCACACATTAAATTGCTACCAATAAAAAAAAATCTGCATTTTGCTAAGTATTTAATGAAAAAGGAAACATTTCCAGTTTACATTTCCACTTTTCTAGACTACCATTTTACTTTAGTACACTCAAAATAAGGAATATAGAACGCAGCTTCTGCATTAATAAGAAGGAATGTGCAATTTCTCACATTAATATCATTGTATGTATTTTCAACTCTCTGAAGATCTGGGCTGAAATTTTAGGCAACTACACATGTAGCAGTGTAAATCATAAGATCATTTAGGCTGGAAAAGACTTTTAAGATCATCACATCCAACTATAAGTATGAAATCATTTGGTTGTAAATTCAAGCTTCAAGTGCATGTTAGAAATTATTTTTTAATAGCGTATCTATTTGAATCAGAAAAAGTGTAGAAAATGTGTAGGATGAAAGTGTTCACTGTGGTTTTGTTTCCAAAATAGGCTCAATTTTTTTTTTCTGGTTTGCGCAGAAGACTGCGTTACAATGATACTACCTAATGCTGGTTTAAAGCCAGGAGCCTTGCCAGAGACATTCCCAGAGAACCAGTGCATGAAGGCTAGATTTCATTAGGCCAGCAGAGGAGACACAGATTTGTCAACATCACCTTTTCTGTTGGATTTGTAAATACGTGACAAGTAACTTTGTTTATATAGGTTTGGACAAGATTTAATTATCGAATAACTTCAAGAAGTCAAATTTATCCTACTAAGAAATTTAAAACATTTATGCCATTCTATGGTATCTGGCCATCTATAGCCACTGATGCCATATTTAACTGATAATGTTATTTCTCCTAGTACATTAGCAAAATGAGGCAACATTCTTTTATATCTTTATACTATGCTCCAAGTTTGTCAGAACATTTCTCAACTACCTTTCTCCCTTGATATTAATACTACCCTTATGTCTGCTGATTTCACTGGCTCTATTTATATAAAAGGAAAAAAGTTTATTAAGAAAGAGTTCTTTACTAAACACAATTGTGCTGATTTTTGTGCTTTACATATCTTTAGTTAGGGTACAACAGTACATCTCTCCCCCTTATTAAAGTTGTAGGATAGCTGTCATTGTAGCATGGAATGGATCAACTCATCCTCAAAGGTCATTTGCACTTTTAAAGGCATGATAAATGTTTTCTTTCACATTTTTCATTAGCTTTTGGCATATAAAGAGGTGTTTGGTTTTGCTACTTGGAAAAAAAAAAAGCGCCTTTGGTTGATCTGGAGCATTTTAAATCCAGCTTCCTGTGATTTCACTCAATATTGCTTGAAATGCTTGATAGCATTCAACTAGATTGCTCTGAAACAGAAAATGTTAAGATATTCACTAAGTGTCTGAAGTCTTAAGTTACATAAATAAATGTAATGAGAGAGAATTTCACCAGAAGTATTCAAATGCAGTAAGGTATACATGACATGTATGGTTTAAAATAGGAATGTTCATTATTTTTATATTTTAAAATTTCATTACTGAGGAACTGCTCTGGCCTTTAAGATATCTTTACATCTTTTTGACAAAGAAAGTGAACCGCTGGAAAGAATCTACTTTCTGGAAGTGTTTCTTTGATTGTAAATGTGAAAAAATGTAGGAAAGTTTTTCCCTGCTGAAGTAAACTTGTTAATCGAATTAGCCAAGTCTAGGGAAACTAGCAAGTGTTAACAGCTAGTGTAATCTCATTTTAATCAGATAAGAATTCTAACAAAATTTATCACAAAACATCCTCACCATTCAATGGAGATTTATTAGATAGGTGTCCTGGGTTTAGCAGTGGCAGTCATCTTTTTCTTCTTCATAATAACTGGTGCAGCACTACGTTTTTGAGTTTCTGCCTGGGTACAAAACTGATAACAGGAATGTTTTTAGTTACTGCTCAAATGTTTAGTCTAAGCAAGGACTTTGTGAGCCTCATGCTCTGCCAGGGAGCAGGGGAGGCCGGCAGGAAGCAGGGACAGGACACCTGATCCAAACTAGCCAAAGGGGTATTCCATACCATAGCATGTCATGCCCAGGATGTAACTGAGTTACCCGGAAGGCCTAGTGCTCTAGGGGGGGAGGGTGGGAGGAGGTATTTGGTTGGTGCTCAGTTGGGGTGAGGTGTTGTGAGTTATCTGTCGGTGGTTGGTGAGATGCTGTATTCTCTTCCCTTGTTATTTCCTTTATCATTATTATTATTGGTGGTAGCAGTAGTGATTTGTGTTATACCTTAGTTACTGGACTGTTCTTATCTCAACCTGTGGGAGTTGCATTCTTTTGAATCTCCTCTCCATCTCTCTGGAAGCATGGAAGGGCAAGAAAGGGGGGTTGAGTGAGTGCACGAGCTGCTTGGCTGGGTTTAAGCTGCGACAATAGGTCACAAAAATCAAAATTTGTACTCTGAAACTTTTGATCTCTGTGAGGATTAGTTCAAAGAAATTGGAATCACTTTTTCCTTTCCTGATTTCTCTCAAGTTCTGTCCACACACTTTCAGCAGTTGCTGAGCTGGATCTTTCAAGGTATTCTGAGAAAGCTGCAGTCTTCACATTTGCAGCCTGTCTACAAACAAAAGCTCTTATGACAGCTAGAACTCAAAAGGCTTTAAGCAAGACAAATAAGCTTGTTTGGAAGGCTACAGGAAAAAGAAAAAGACAATGGGTCTGATCGTGAAAGTAGGATTAGGAACTATTTGCAGCTAATTTAAGTAAATGGGCAGTAATACAAAAATGCATTTGCCTGCTTGGAAGGGCTGCAAGCCCACGCTGAAAGTTAGCTTAAGTATCCATTATAAAACCCAAGCACCGAATACATTCTACATATAAACAAGAATTTCTTCTTGCAAGATCAGCTTCCTACTGAAATAAGTATCTGCTTAAAAACTTCCATAGTTTTTATCATACTCTTTGCATGTGCACAAATTCTTAAATAAAATAAACTAACCATGCAGAAAGTTTATGTTATATTTATTTACAACATATTTACAATGTATTTACAAGTCAGCAACAAGTGTCATTCCTTGATATTATAATTCAAGGACAATCAATGCTATTTTATTGCCATTAATAAAAAATGAGTCAATAAGCACAAACTTTTAATATAAGCCTAATTATGAGTGTCTCTTTGCATGAAACTAAATATATTGAAAATGTTGACATTGGAGATGTGCCCTTGAACCAAAAGCCAACTACAAGTCAATAATCTATTATGATTTTCATTTTGCAGAAGTAGTGCCATTATTTCAAAAGGTCTCAAAAATCAATTTAGCATTTAGTATATCTGTGTAATAATGACATCCTAATTAAAAATCCCAATCTGAATAGCACAAAGGATAATGTTTAATCTCAAATCAATGAGCACTGAGAGAAGAAGCTATAGGTGCAATAACCTTTCTTAATGAGGTTTATTGTTTTATCACAATTATATATTCCTTCATATTTCTGATAGCTAGTCTTACACTCTGAAAATATATGCATGCAGACATTCTCCAACTAACATTAGTAAATATGATTATGAGCTTTGTATAGCAAAATGAAGAAGAAAAGTATGTATTTGGGTTTTTATGGATTAAGCTGCTATTACTATGTAGGGAACCTGACTGGTAATTTTATCAACATATAAAGACATCCCAACTGACAAGCCACTTCAAAGTTAATGTCATTATTTATACATCCTTACACCTTTGTCAAGTTATTTATCAGATGAAATGTATATAAGATTCTTCTCATGTATCAGTAAGGGTGGCAATTCTCAATTTTTAAAAAATAATCTTTTCATTTCCCAATTATTCTTATTAATTTGAGACTGCAGATTCTGAATAGTTACAAGAAAACAAATTCTGCATAAAATATCTCACATGGCAATAAATACATTTCCTTACATGTGTTCATCAGTGCACTGGATAGCTGCTCAATTACCTGTGTGCCAAATGATTATCTGAGAGCTCAATTTCATCTCCATTAGCCTTCCACCACCTCATATTTCAGTTACACATGCTACCGAAATGTTAACACATCTTTGAACCTGCTATTTCTTCAGTTAATTTCCCACTAAGAAGTTCTGGAGTAACAGATGCCATAATTATTCAATTATTATGTTCATTTTACATTCTCTTTTTCATGGCTTTGTATAAGATGGACCTATTGGTCATTAATTTCAGAAGCAGTGTGATCTTATGCCACTACAGCCTGCTATAGTCCTCTTCCTGTGTTAGTAAAAGTCTAACATATAGCAGAGGTCTGTCAACTTATAAATGCTCAGATTGTTTCAAACTCAGGAAAATTATGTGTATGGCCACACTTTCTGTTATGTGACTTTCTGTTACATTGTAAGAGTGTGCTGATTACTGTATCAAGCATTATATACTTTATAAATTAATATAAAAGCCATATCAAATCCCAAGAGTTTCTTTCAAAACCAGTGTCTTTCAAACATTATTAGCAAACTTTATTAGCATATTGTTTAAGGGCTTGGAGCATTGTCCATATAAGCTGAAAGGTTATTTATGATAACCTGTCCATGCAACTAAAATGGCAATAAATTGTTCTCAACAGATTAAAATTTTTTTAAAACTAGATCTTTGCCACTGGACACACCAGTAAAGAGGTAACATGGTTAATGAGGGCTCACAGAACCCTACAACTGAAAATAAAGATTTTCATGCTGTACTGCATGAGTATTATGGCACAACTTCTCACTAGGATTGCATAGAGGTATATGTGGAGATAGAAGAAGAAAAAAATCCCAAACCAAACAAACAAGATAACAAACCACCAAAAAAAAAAAAAAAAA
>NDXB01003422.1:0-18294 GCA_002631895.1 Agapornis roseicollis | reverse complement strand
AACAAAAAAAAAAAAAAAAAAAAAAAGTGCCAAACAAACAAAAAAAAAGTAACCACTTGGAATAACGCCTTTTCTGTATCAAACACAGAGAAAGATGGCATATTTGCAAAACCTCTGAGAACTTTGGAAGACAAATAAAAGTATGTTAATGCAACATGTAATCCATTCAATCAAAACAAACAACTCACTTTTGACAATGCACATGCTTTAAATTCAGTGTAGCACTGATCTACATATTCAATTTTCTGCTTTGAATGTATACCATAACCCTGACCTTATCCTCAAGGTCACTGAAAATCTTAAATATTTTTGGATTTTGATTAACATTCTAAAAAATGGGAAGTCCTATATAATACATAACAGGAATAAAGGATTTGTTATAGAAAAATGAAAGCAGCATTAGTCCCCAGACTGTCAATGCAAAAGGATGCCAAATAGACCAATGCTGCTAGCTGAGGTTTGGAATAGGTCTTCTGCCTTCCTTCCTCTCTACCAATCTGGGACACCCAAACTATTCTCAGTATATGCATACATATGAATTCTGCCTTGTTCTTGTTTTCTAAAATACTGATTAACTTCTATATGCAAGAAGCTTTCATGCATCAGAAATCACTATTTTTATACACTACACCCTCAGGGTGTAGTACAGTATAATCTATACTTACATGCTTTTTCATGGAACGTGCTTGTAGCCAAAATGTGAGAGCAACTATGAGAAAATTAAATAGAACAAGAGCTGCCATGTACTCCACAATTAAAGGAAACACTAAGTAGCAGAAATGGGAATTAAAACAGGACACTGTGTTACGCCAATACCAAATGTGAAACCAAAATATCTGCCAAGCCTCCTTATTTGTTACAATTTTTTCCATATTTAGGTAAATTTATGTAATTATGTACCCTGCAGTGGTAATGGAACTGTGCTTTAGCCCTTTAGCAGCATATGCTGTTGGCACAAATATTCTCTTCTGAGGGGAAAAACCCAACTTGGCCAAGATTACATATGTTGATTTTATATTGGCATCGTGACTGTGCCTAACAGCTGGTCTTAAATGTAATGAAACTGTGTTGGATTTATTCAGTTAAACAACTTTGCAGACTCTTTAAGCATATGCATTTCTCATAGCTCCTATGTTTTTGAATTTGCTTTGATCAGAGCACTAACAGTTGCACTATTTCTCTTAACATTTGAAATGTATCTGTGAGCCAAACAATAAGCATATTGAAGATTTATTTTCTTCTTTGCTCTATGACCCCAGTTTTAAACAGTGGGGTCGTATCTACCAATCTCTTATTCTTTTTCCTATTATGTACTTAACAGAAGGTGTGAAATGAACATGCTCTTGCCTTTTGAGTTTTTTCCCCAGACAGTCACTAAGGTGTTCATCAGGTTTACAATCAGGAAGATGTTCAGAACTTTTTACTTATGCGTGTGTGTGTGTACGAAAGACACTTTGGAAAAGACATCACTTGCTTTTTTTTAATTCTTTTTTTTTTTCCTTTTTTTTTTTTAATAGTTGCACACTGAGTGATTTGCCAAAAGTACTGTAATGTGCATGTGAAATATTTCTTTGTCAGAGGGAATACAGATGCTGTATGCCANTTTTTTTTTTTTTAATTCTTTTTTTTTTTTCCTTTTTTTTTTAATAGTTGCACACTGAGTGATTTGCCAAAAGTACTGTAATGTGCATGTGAAATATTTCTTTGTCAGAGGGAATACAGATGCTGTATGCCAGGCATATTCCAAAGATGATCCAGCCAGAGAACCCCACAAAACATGTCTCCCAGTCCAAGACAGTTGTTGACATGCAGAAATCCTGAGATAATCTCAAGAGTATTTATTGAAGTCCCTTGAAGGCAGAAGCAGCCTTTGAAACTAGGTAGTTCCTAAACTGCTGTCTCATAATCATAAGCAATAACATCCTGAAAACACCTGAACATATCTAGAAAGCAGTAAAACAAGCATGAGGCCACGCTTATATATGCCAATATGAAACGTAGCATCATTGTCAATAATTTATAAAATAACAATTTATTCGAAGATGACTAGTGTTCTTCTTGTCATCTATAAACAAAAAATTTCAAACCACAAGTTCTAAATACATAAAATAATGATACTCAAGAACACAGAAATATCTGTATCTCAATCTAAAATAGGAATTATTGAAACATCAGTAGAAGGTAGTGCTAGATCCTGGTTTTAAGAATACAAACTAGACATGACATATTGCCATTGCCTGTACAAGTGTGTCTTCATTACATACATAGGGAAGCCTCACATTTCTGAGAAAGCAAACTTCTTGAAAAGGTTTGACCTCCTACATAATGCAGACCACCTAACCTCACTGCATAAGATTTTTAGTAGGTGACTTTTTACTATTATTTTTTGAAAGATTAATCTTCATGGCAGGTCCTGATAAAAGTTTGTTATACGTTGTTGGCTTCCTCTAATATGTTCTGACAACACTGTAACTCAGTAACACATTTTAGTTTCCGTAACAAATTAAGAGAAGGAATGGGTTCAATAATATCATGCAAATATTTAATTTTGCTCAAAGCAGTGATTAAAGCAGAGATGATTAAAGTGTGTTAACTATCTTCCCCAATAAGCACTCCATAAGACGAAAACTGAGCTGTTCCAAAGACTGAGCTAGCCTAGATTCACCTCTGCACCACATATTGCTGTAAGTGTTAAGACAGAAATCAGTTTTTATTTCACATGAGGCAAGCTCATGCTTCCAAACACCTGATGTTCCTCATACATATTCTTCAAAGGACAATGATATCCATAAAAATCCTACCTTCAAAAATGAGCTTGTGTTAAAGGATACTCTTTATAAACACTCCAGCTATCTTATAATAGCAGAGCAGTTTTAGAGCATTTTGCAATAGTCATAATAGCAGTGGACGGTCACAGGTAGGGAACATACAGCATTTGCCAGTTGTCTACTACAAAATTTTCAGATTCAATAGATGACTAAAGTCTTTAAGTCCCTCCATTAAATTCCACAACCCCCAGATTAGAGATTACAGAGTGTATAAAAATGACAATTTCAGTGAGTGTAGTCTAGTCTAAGTAACACCAGCTGATTTACACTATGTACCTTCTGATAAACAAAACAAACATTGGGTTTGGTTTTGGTATCTAAGAATCACTCAAGGATGTAACCTTATGTCACGGTTTAAGCCCAGCCACGCAACTGCTCTCTCACTGCCCTCCTTCCTCTTTCCTGCTTCCTCCTTTCCCCACTCCTGGAGGGAAGAGAATCCCTCTTCCTGGAGGGAAGAGAATCAAAAGGATGCAAGGCCCACGAGTTGAGATAAGAACGGTCCAGTAACTAAGGCATAACACTACTGTTACCACCAATAACAATAATAAGGGAAAAACAAGGGAATAGAATACAACTGCTCACCACCTGCTGACCAATACCCAGTCCAACCGAGCAGAGATCTAGCCCATCAGGGTAACTGCCCCCAGTTTATATGCTGGGCATGCGTGCTGTTGGTATGGAATACATTTCTGGCTAGGTTGGGCCAGGTGTCCTGTCTCTGCTTCTTCCAGGCTTTGCCTCCTCCCTGGCAGAGCATGAGACTCAGAAAGTCCTTGGTCAGACTTAACATTACTGAGTAACAATTAAAACCATTGGTGTTAATAGCATTGTTCCCAGGCTGAAAGTCAAAACCACAGCACTGCACCAGCTGCTAAGAAGGAGAAAAGTGACTGCTACTGTTGAACCCAGGACACCTTAGCTAGTACAGTTTCCTTTATTTGATGCACAACTAAAAGTAAGAGTGAGCACAGGTGTACTTTGCCTTGTTTCAAAGCAAAATAAACTTGTATAGAAGTCTACCACAAGTGTTTTTAAAGACAGAAAATTTGGTGTGAACTTCATTTAAAATATTTTGAAAGATTTATCAGAACTAACAACTAACTTTGCACTAGAAAACGACACTAACACAACATTCATTTTAGGAGAAATATGAAATGAGGTCTATGTTCATAAAGATTTTTACATATTTTTATAAATTATAAATCATATGTTATAAATTATATGTGTTTGTAAATGTGCAAAGTCTCTACCTTGCTAAGCAAAAATGCTCAATCTCCTGATCTTTATGACTGAACAGTGAAAGTACTATTATTCCTTACATAACTACTGTATTATAACTGTGCCTGATAACAGAGAATAGAATTCATTTTTCTGTATCTGATAGTATATTGCTTCATTACAGAAAGTGTTGTATATGTTTACAAAAGGATACATAATTATATCTTACTATGTAGATTGCTTGAATTTAATTTTTTTTTTGCACAATTTTTGTGAAAGCTGCTTCTTTCATTCTATATTTTTAATCTAAGCTCTGATACAGTTGAGTATTAATTTAATTTTATGGCATATATACCTATAAACTGCATTCAAAGAATTTACATGACAAAGTCTTTTAATTGTGCCAGAAATTCCAGGGCAGTGAGGAGAGCAGGTGAGAAAATTTTCACTGAATAGGACTACTTATGCTGAAAGATAACAGCATATAACAGTCTAGTCATATCCAGTACACTGGATACCTATAAGCAGAGTTAGATAGATTTTTAAGAAGTATACAAACATCACCCCTGCATCCCCCATATACTGTAGAACACTGAAAACAATGCAGCAGAAATGAGGTTTTGAAAGACCCTGTGGCTTAAGCAATCGACAAACAGTTGATTTGTTAAAAAACCCAAAGCCCTAAAGTTAGTAGTGGTTTAAATTAATTATGGAGCTTTCCTCTCCTGTTTAGATTCAGAAATTATGGGTTATTAGTATTGTAGAATTTCAGTTGAAGATAATCAGTCTTCATAATAATGTCTGAAGATTTCACTTTCCCCAGCCAAGAATACTGTGAACACTAAGACACTCTAATTGTTTACATTACAGGGAAAAAGCATCAATTTTTGGCCATGTCCTGATGGCTAGCAACTTTTACACAGGAAAAATGAAAACTAAAAATACAAATCAGACCTTAAGCTTCAGTTATGCCCTTTAACCTCCCAAATTCTCTTAATGACATTTTGAATAGACTTAAAGTTCATGCTGACCATTCTTTAGAAATTTAGGATAATAACTCCATTTGCAAATACAAACACAACCAAAGTGACTGATAAGTTTTGAAAATCTTAACCAACTGTGTCATCTCAGTAAGCTTACAATTCTTTTTTTCAGTCTTCAACTGCATCTATATTTAAATCCACTTACTTTTTGACAGCTTGTCTTAATACAGTATTAAACAGTCACAAAACTTATGTAAGAACGTTCAAACAAGCAAGGTATAGTTCTTTGTTAAGAATTTTGAAAGAACCAGAAAACATGCAGGTACATTTTAAAGTGGCCATCATATCCTTACCATCATACTTTCTTTATTGTAAGCAGCGACAAAACAGCTTGAATGTAACCCTGACATATGTACATTAACAGTGCTTTGGGTGACTGCACAAGAAGTGCACCACAGTCAAATCTTGATCTTGAATAACAAGGTAAAGCCCTATTCCACTACTGTTACTAATGAGGTAAATTCTTTTGTGTATTGATTTTAATTAGTTCACTTGTGGAAAAAGTCCTGAATTGCATGATTAAGAGCAGCAATATAGCCCTGGGTAAGGACCAGACCTACTTTAAAGTCTAACATAATACACAAATTGTCAGTATCATAAAATCTAATTTTACATATATATATGAATGCATGCTTTACTAGGGTTTTCCTGTTGTTTTCATTTCAATGGTCATCTCCAAACTTTGAAAGACTACATTGAATGTATTATACTGAATCCCAGTGCAAAAAAATGATGCTAAATATTAACATAGAACAGACCCCAGAAGTACTAGTTGGAGACTCGAGCATGGTGACAAAGAAATTCATAAAAATATTTACAACTGAGAAGTTTATGGGGTTTTCTGTAGCTGGGAGGACATCAGTGATGCATGCAACAGTAATTATCACTACTAAATATAAAATCAGACATTCATTTCACTGATGTACTTAGATGAATGTTTAATATAGCAATCCTTCTGTTTGTATAGCTATTATGCATATTATTCTAAGATGCATTTAATAGGGTATGATAGTTGTAGTCACATGAATTATTGAAAGGACGTATCATCAGAGATTAGTTCTGTACATTAATAACTAAACATTTCTAGTGTATGTCACCAAAACCAGATCTAAACTTATACAGAAATAATTATTTTGTTTGATAAATAAAAATTACTTTTTAAATGGCTGAGGTAATTCTGACTTTTTAGTTCTCAAAAGAATTATTTCTTCATTCTGCTCTACAAAGCTCTCATCATTCAACCTTGTAGGTGAACTTCAAAAGCTTTAAGAATCTTGCATTTGTTTTCTGGGAAGTATTTTCTCATTAACGTCTAACATATGTACCCTGTAGGCATGATTCACACAAGCCTTTGGAATTCTAAGGAAATGATGATCAGTCACGGAAATGTGTAAAGATTCAAGAACTCTGGCAATTTTCACTTCAAATACTGTCAGCAAGTTACTATTATAAAAGTACTTTTCTCACCATATCACTGAAAAAATGCTATGAACTCTGCAGCTATGAGAAAAGTTACACATTTAATCAACTCTACCATCTGAAGGTATATTTCCTCAAAGTTAATAACTGAATTTGTTACATTCAGAGAAATGCTAATTATACACAAGAGATGTTTGGTAGATCCTGAATAAAGTTTATACCTTATCAGAGGAAGCAGGGTGGAGAAGGGAACAGCTAGCCAATCAGCGGATAAAACATGTGCCTAAATCTTCTCAGTCCTAATTAATCACAGAAACCATGTTCTGACAATAGTTTAAGTGTCAAATATATATATTTTTGTTTAATATCATCCTTGGAAAGACCAACTTGTACATGTAATAATAATGAATGTATTTAAGTAATTGATTGGTTGTTTGTAAAAAATGAAGACTATCTCCTGGATCACAAAAGAGCTGGTAAAAATCAAAAGTAATGAGCTCATTTCAATAAAAGTTTATGAGACTGGTTTCATGCTGACAAAGTTGGTCCTGCAGGCAGTAGCCCTCCACCTGCCTGCCAGAAAAAGAAAAATCCTCTATTTCAAAATATTTTAAAATCTTTTAATGAGGTATTAAAATGCAGCTACAATTCTACAGGTAAACTAAAAGGGTTCTGTGTGTCTCTGAGATTACAAATAAGCCATTTTGCAACACAAAATAATTTTGAGAAGAAACTAAATATTCGTCAGCAGGAATTATGAAAGATGGAAAATTCTCTTGACATCATAATGAATGATGTCAAAATATCAACTAAATCTCCCCAAATAATTTTTGAATGCCTCTCAAGATTTCAAAATTGACCTTTCATGGTTTGCAATATAACTATCATGTAAGTACATTATAAGATACAAAAATAGAGTACAGAGAAAATAAGACAAAGAATCGAAGTCACATGGACCAAAGTACTTGCTCATTTTCCTTGTAACTGGACAAAGACTGTTTTAAAATTGAGAGCTCCAGCAGCCTGATCTCTGAGAAAGAGCTATTCATAAATTCATAAATAATATGCACTGTTATATCCAAAATATGACCCACTCACAATTATCTAAGAATTTAAGAAACAATATAAACCAGAAAAAAAACCAAGTTACTTTAAATCTGTGCTCCATAATAAAGTCTAATCAGTAAAATCTAACTATTGGTTTCTGTTCTCCAAGTAGTACAAATGTCTGTTTACATTTTGTAGTGGTATGCATGATATAAAAAAAAACCCCTAAACAGTAGCATTCTAAATTAAATGTTTGTAACATAATTTTATTACCTTGAAATTGTCAATATGAGACCTTAGATGTTTTTTAAAAAAACGCAGTTTTATGTCCAACTATCATTTAAAATATGATAAATCATGCAAATTATTCTTTAGAAAAAGTGACCTGAATTCACCAAACCTTATTCTGCATTCCTTTACACATGGAAGCTACAGTAAAATTAAAATCTAAATTTATGTTTTGAAATACAGTATGACAAACAGCCAGGACATGGTAGGAATTAATATCCTTGATAAGCAAACCCTGTGTGTATCACAATAACATTAAAAAGTAGTTAATCAGTTCAAGGCAGAAAAAGATAGAAGCTGTGGGTGGACTTCCCCATATGAGGATCCACAAGGGGACAAAGTAACTTCTGTCCTCTGGATAAGCCACAGTTTCAAGATGTGGGCAGAAAGGAAAACAAATCTGCAAATTTGAAAGATGGTCTATTTCGTAGAGGAGGAACTTGGAGGTAGATTTGGGCAGCCAGTTGTATTGAACAAGCTGGTTTTAGTGTGACTCTGACGTACATTACCACTTCTCACCACTTGTGTATGTGAGAACTAGAAACCCTAAAAAGTTTGCTCCAGCAATCATGAACAAAAGCTTGCAATAAAATGTTTGTAGAGGGCATCAAAAAAACCCTTCAGAAACTTTAACACAAATATTTTATTACAGTGATGCTTCTTTTTCAAACTGGCTTTAAATTTACATCACCAGGGATGCAGAGACCAATACTAACTACGTTTCAGTAGCCTAGTATTATGTGAGAAAGCTAAAATATGTATACAGCTTTAAAAAAAGTGAAGTATTTCTGTCATTCTCTAAAATGGTTCCCCCCCCAGATATTCGTTACATATGAAAATATGTTTAAGTACAATATATGCAAAATGTGATTATCATAAGAAAAGATTAGTCAAATAATTTTCCAAAATGGCAATATGAGAACAACTGTGATTGAAGCCATTCATAGTTGTGTTCCTGACTACACTGTTACTAAGCAAAGTGATTAAAAAAAGAGGTTAAAGCACCTGATAAATAAGCCATCTCCATTTCTAAGAATTACTTTAGATATGGATATAAAAGGAAAACAAGAAAATGTTTAGAAAAATAATGAATATCAAATGTCCTTTAAAACCTGCACTGTAAATCTCAGGACATGAAAAATAGGTACTACTTTAAAAGGTATTAAAAAAAGATAAAACAAAAATCAAAATCACAGTGTGAAACTAGATATAATTTTATTCATGTCCTTGCAGAAATCATACATGTATTAAAAATATACCTGCTGTGCAATACTGAAGTTTTAGAGACTTTCACATTACACTCATGCTATCAATAAAACAAGAAGCTATTCTCAAACCAACTTGCACATAAAGAATATTACATTCTTCTTCACTTTCCTTGTATTGCTTTTTTCTATAGAGTTTTGATTTCTTCAAAGTTCAGAATCAGGTTTTCAAAGTACAGAATATTGCAAACTGATTAATAGAACTCATGTTCACTTTGACATTCTTAGTAGGAACTGCAGTAAAAGGCAGCTTAAACCAGCTGAGAAATAAGGTGGAATTGAGACTATTTTGGTTTGAAAACTGGCTATAAGTTAGAGCTTCTTATACTTCTGTGAGATAAAGTATTTGACCAGATTTAAATACAATATATATTGATATATGTATTCACAAATACAAGAGATATTCAGAAAGAGTAGAAAAATATTGTCATCTCAAATAAAATAAAACTTGATCTACCCCACTACCAACCCCTCCCCCTTTTATTTTTTAGTAAAGTGGGGCTTTAAGCATTACATTATTTTTCTTCTTTGTACTGTTGTTGACACTCTCAGAACCATCTTCAAAGCACCGTACTCTTTTGTGTGGTGTAAAACCAGTATGCTTCCAATTTTGCCATCAATCATCTTTAATAGCATATGCTATTAATGTAATTTTGTTATTGAAGATTCCTAAATCTATTCAGTGGTTTGCTCAAGACAATTACGTTTTTTGTTATATGCATGCAGGCAATCAGATAGTGCCTTTTTAAATTAAAGCAATTAAACATGGTCATTATAAATGGTAGATTATTAAAAAAAAATCATGAAGTGTCAATATGACAGTCTTTGATTTAAAAGAAAATGGTAACTGAATGGAGAGAGCATTTTAATTATTTTATTTCAAAAGTGTACTTGAAAAATCTGCTTTATGAAAGGTTGCTGATGTTGGGAATTATTTTCACAGTTTTTACAGTGCTATTGGTGGGTTTACAGATATTTCTTAACACCTTGAAAATCCTTTTTTTGTAATCTATAAAAATATTTAGGAAATAGGGTCACTTTCCAGTAAAAGTATTTTTTTTCTTTTATTCCTTTTTTGCTAATTGCACTTAAAAAAAAAAAAAAAAAAAAATAAAATCAGCATTGGTACAGTAAGATCTGTTTAGTCAACATAAAAAATTTTCTATATCTGTATATACCAATGAAAATTAACAATTTATGCATATCTTTTCCATAATAATTTAAACAGCTACATTATTTTGACAGACCACTTCTTTCTCTTCTTTCCTCCTGCTGTAACTGGTTACTCCCCATCTACCTTTGTGATATCAAAGCCACTCATTCAGGGAGGAGCTTCAGCATATGTGTGATGCATACACAGCCCTACAGGTACCAACATTAATTTAAAATAACATTAATAAATTACTATACATTAGTATATAGCATGCCATGCTTTTACTCTTAATGTAGTTATAAGTTGATGAGTATCAGAAAGAACTCTAAGCTTCCTCAGTGCTCCTCCTTCCATGTCTTACACTGCAGAAGCATGAGAAACATTAGGCATATCTGGACCATTTCCACATCTGATAAGTTTAAAATATAAACAGGAAATTTGAACTATGAATTTTGATAGGAATATTTCTCAGTTTCTTGTGTCTACTGTATGTTCAGCAAAAACCAATGCCATCTACAAAACTGAATCTAGAACAGGAAAATTACATATAAGAGCGGACTCTGAAAAGGAGTTGTTCAAACAATACCTTTTTAGGAACATGTAGCTCAAATACAGGCATGCTGGAGAGCATATAAATGAAGTTGTCTCAAATGTAGTGTTATACAGTACTCACTATGATTTATTACCTCATCTTTCCATGCCATTTCATTGAGACAACTTCTTGTCGTGAGCAAAATAAATGCTAATACAGCTTTAAAAAGAGCTTAAAAATAAAAAGAAAACCCCCAAAAAAGATAACCATTTTGAGAGAAAAAAAATCAAAGCATATGGAATGTTAGAACTTGCATCTTCTTATTTTGAAAGAGCTAAGCATGTCTTGTATATCAGACCAGCATTCAGAATTCTTTATTTGAGGAAAGTAGGTAAGAAGCAAAACAGGATTTCAGTAAAAAGACAGAGAAAGAAATCTGCTCTGGTGAAATGGTGAACTCCAAAACTTTCAACTGTAGAAATTCGAGCATTTGAGAATTATCAACCATGTGGATTACACAAAGTAGTTTAGCTGGCATAAATTATGTGGATAAACAATAGTATAATATATAATTCTATGTGGGATATCAAAAAGTGTGAGAAGAAATATTCTCTTCTGTACAGTGTAAGAAGAAATATTCTCTTCCATCCAAGCATCACTCAGCACTTTGGGGTCATTAATTCTCTAGAGGTAGTTGTGAATTTGTTCTGATGCATTTTGGCAAATAAACTTTAATCCATTTTATGAATGATATCAACTATATCTGACCTTATTAGCAGCAAGCCTAATACAGACTTTTGCCTACCTGTCATTGAAGGTTTCCCCTCATTTTTTCAGAATAAAACCTATCAGATAAAAGTATTAAGTACAATTAGCTTTTTCTGCATTGCTTAATTTGAAATATCAAGGCAATGAAACAGACAACAACAACAACAACAAAATAGAGGAATCTATCACCTATATTAATGGATGTTTCAGATCAATTTAACCTGAACTAATATATTTTCTTAATGACAAATCAATGTCAAAAATAATGAAAGAACTTAAGGTTCTGTGTGCTTTCCTAAAGTCTTTGCTGTTAAATAGGGTTGTACAGCCTGCCATTCTTACATTTTTTATTGGCTGTGAATATTATTAGACCCTGTTGTGGTTTACAGTATAGAATATGTAGAAGCCAATTATTTCTTCTACATTCTTTCAAGAGTAACGCATTTGAAAAGAGAAAAAAGTTTATATATCAACTAAATGAAATTGATAATTTCAAACAAAGCTGAAATAACTTGCAAATGAATATATTATGAGTTTAATTTTTTGTTATCAATACAACTTTACAGGTAGGCCTACATTCTCTCCTGATGACTTTTCTCTTGAACCCATGATTAGATGCTAAGGTCAAGTATACTTTTTAAAAAAAAAACAAAAAACAAAAAACAAAAAACAAAATACTACCACATTTATTACATTTTAATTTAAAGCCAAGAAAGAGAATTTCAAATGAAAAAAAACTTAGCACAAAGTATTACGGCAGAATCTACAGACAAAAACACACATACATCAAGCACTGTGCAAACAAGCAAAGGGAACTTCTTCTTCTGAAGGCTTTTAACCTTCAGGATGACAGGTGGGTACTGTGGAGAGGAGGACAGGATGACCGATGGGTACTGTGGAGAGGAGGACAGGAGGACCATTAAAATTTATGTCAAAATGTCATTTTCAGAGAGGGGTCTACAGTTTTATTTAATGGGCCAAAGATAGAAATATTGACAAACTGTCCAATGCAACAAGCTGAAACGCGTGTTTCCTAATGTCTATATCTCTTTAATTTCCAGCTGAGGTATGCCTTTTTTGGTTGTCCCTCAATGTCATAATAGAAGAAAAATCTTCCCACCTTCTTTCTTTCCACAGGTAGAAGGAAAGTCAGACAACCTATCAACTGATATTTGGAGACTTCTGTAAGAGAAACGGGAAGTATGAAAAGAATCAATACACAGGACAAACGTGCTTATCAGCATTAAGTCTGCAACAAAGCTGGGCATCACCATTGCCTAGTAAAGTCAGGGACGACAACTCTACAGGAAACCACTGTAAGGCAGAAAATCTTAACAGGTCCTTCAGAAGTGCAGGCAATCTCATTGAGGCTATGAGTCAAAAAAAAATGCTTATAGCAATATTTTAAATATATTAAAATAAGGCAAGTTGTGACTTACTAAACACAGACTGGAGGAGGATGGCTAGTCAACATTTGTTATTATTAGAACCCATATGAAGGACTTTTATACTTGTGGCCGTGTGCACTTGTGTGTATGTGTAGCTATATGTATTTATAAAAAGGTATTTTTGGGATAAAAAACTAACAACAAAAAACAAAGGAACTTAGCAGATATGAAAACAAAAAAACAACTCCAAAACTCTGAAAATAATCAGATGGAAATTGACAAAATTTATCAGAGTGTTTAAACTGCAGCAGGGCAGAATGCATAAAGGCTGAAAGACTGAAGTCAAAAGATTGCACTTACAGTAAACTGCTAATATGGGAAAAAAAACCTCACTGAAGTTTTCAAAAACACATAAGTTGCTAAAGCCACTTTCCCAGACAGATGAAAGTTTTTATCATTTAAAAATGTATTTGCAAGTGTGTAAAAAAAATAAAGGCAACTTGATGCTATAGCTTTATACATGTTCATCATTCTATTTTTAATTTATGTTTAAATCAATAGTTTATCCAGCCAGAAGTATAAGAAACTTAAAAAAAATGAAAACTAATAGAAGTTAATTGGAGTGATACTCTACTGTATGTTATCATTAGACTGAACAGATTTGCAGCCTCCTATAAAGACTGAGAATTCTACCAGAGTAAATAAGGCCATGAGCAGAACATGGATGGCTATTTATAGGAATCTGCAGAACTTTCAAGGTTGTTTTCGTTTTTAAAACAACCTTTATAAAATGAGAGCCTTAAACAAACAATTAAAGAATTCTCTTTAATGCCAAAACATGCTTGTACCTTGAAAACCTAATGTCTTTTAAAGTGCTGGGTAAAGATGAAACCACTGACTTCTCTTTTTGTTTATTGGGGGTTGGAAGCAGACTTGCAAGGAGCAGTTTGTCCATCCACAAGGGGCTGTGCTAGGGCTATGGAGCTAATTTACCTTGTGACATGAGTTAGATTTTTAAGCCCATTCCTTCAAATGTGAAGAACTAGGGTATTAAGCTTGATTAATTTAAAACTGCCCTACCAATGTAACAAGTGTTTTTAATAAGATTTACAACTCTACTAGCAAAATAGTATAGGAAAATCCCAAGTGCTCCTTTAATGTTTAAAATTCAATTAAATATTTACTGTAGAATAAGACCAAAAAATCAGAAAGCTCCTCATTGACTTCACTGCATCAAATTGTATTTATGTTAGCTTATGAAAACTAATAATTTATAACATTATTAGAAGCAAATCCAAAAGCTGAATTCAGATACACAAAATTTTATAATGTTCATTGTGTGTGAATGATTTCAACTATTTATCAAGTTAAAAACAGGAGTAAATATGCTTAATAAACCTACCATTTTAATTTTAAAGACTGAGACATTTGAGAGAGAATATGTTTTCCCCCTTTTCTCCTTATATTTTTCTGGAGTATGAAGGCTTATTTTAAACATCTACCTGTCAATCGGGAATTTAATTTTAGGTTTTCAGGCTTATTTTCTTGTCCGTCAGGGTAACGAATGTAAGCCCTTTAGAAAATATGTTTGCTTTTCTCAGCTTTCTCCATATAAATAGTCCATACAGTACATATACAACTTTCAAATTACTCTAAGTTCTAAACAAGCATTCAGGTGCTCACTCCTTATTAGCATAGACTTAGGAAGAAAATTTTTCCATGGAAGTCCATGGACCCGAGAACAGCATTTTGGTTCTAGAAAAATTTGTATAATGTAAAAAGTAGATTGAACAATTAAATGTATCAGTCAAGAACAGAATTCAAGTGAGTTTATTATGCTTGAAGGAATCTATAATCTCACTACCGAAGATAGCAAGATGAAAGAAACAGAAAGGAGGCAGTGCAATTCAGTGTCATTCTCTGAAAATGAAGCATCTATTCAAGTATCTTATCAAGTGCTAGACACATAGCAAAGCTGTTGAAGCTACAAAACCCTTAAAAAACCCAGTTCTCTCAGGAATAGATTATTACAATAAATACCATGGCCAGCTCTATGCAAGTGACCTCTCACTACATATAACAAAATAATTTGAAATGAAATCACTGTCATTATAACAAACCAATTTGGTTCTATTCTTGACAATAACATTTGGCATTCCCGAGGACTTAAGTCTTTTAAGTAACTGCATATAGGTGCTTTTAAGAAGCTAATTGTTACCTTGAAGCAGTTTGGAAACCCACATATTCCAAAGTAGTGATACAGCTATATATGCTCAAAAGTTTATCTCACTACCGACACTCTAAAGCCAGGACCTAAGAAATCCCAAGAATTCAGTAAAAAGAAATTCCACTTCTTTCATGCTCCAAGGCACTCCTCAAGGACAAGGCATAGAAGGTGATACTTCCTTCAACCCTCCAAATCAGCTGCTGGACACAAAAAGGTTTTGTTGTAGCCAGCCAAAAGTACATTGAAGCCTGTATGCTTCCATAAAATACAAATAAGCCAGTCAAGCTATTTCTTCCAGCCAGTGGTACTCATTAATAAGGAGACAGAAAAATGTTATTTATTTCTCAATTATATGCTTTACAACAGAAGCAACCAATGTGATTGATTAACTAGAGCAAACCACTAGGACTATGAAATCAAGACTCCTAAGTCAAGCTGTCATTTTGTGCAAGTTGCTAACTTCCTTGTGCCTCAAGCTTCCAGATGTACAGTTTGGCAAAAATACATTTTCAATGAAAAACAGATGTTCTTTCAAAAACATGAGTTCTTAAGGATAAATAAATACTTTATATTTTACTATGCAAAAGATTTCCATATCTCCTTTAAAGAAATAATTACAGTATTTTGGTTTAGTTTCAGAACTTGGGTATGAGGAGAAATCCCTATAGAGAAGCCTAACATTACTAGCCACCTTTCACTAATTCATATACACACAAGGAGCGTATATACGGTAGTGCAAAGCAAGCAGACTGCTTTTCATGGATTATACTACTTTGTTGTAGTTTTCAGCTTTGTGTACTTGGTTACAAATTGCCATCTGCACCATGTATGTTAATAGCTAGATGATAGTACTTATACATAGAGGCAACCACATTCCATCTGCCGTGCAGTTAGGCCACACATAACTCAGTCCCACCTTTAGACAAAACAACTGCTGTTTACTCAGGCTGACAATGAAATTAAATGATTGATATCATGAGCAGCTACCATCTAACATTCAACCAAATGTGCACTTAGCATTTAGGCATCACCTGTTCCAGGCATAAAACAAAACGGGCTTTTTTTCACAGTAATTATTTGTAAAGAAAAGTCTGACACTTCACTCAAAGCTCAGCACAGAGACTTCAAGTAACCACCAGAGAAATATTGCCCTCCAACCCTTATCCCGCTAATTGATACACTAACTTATGCGCTTAGTAAGTATATTGCACTTTCAGAAAAACTTGCCTCTTGAGCACTAACAGTGTTAAAATATTCAAAGCATTACCTGAAAATTATTAAAATTTATCAGAGTATGATAAATTCCCATTTTTAAACCATGCAGGTTCCAACATTAAAATAAAGCTTATTTTTTAATAATAATAAGAGATCTGATATTGATATGCACCAACTAGCACTCAACTCCTGGAATCAAATAAAGTCCTTCTAAAGTTTCAGTGCATTCTTGGAAAGCAATCAAAGGCCTCTTTTTCCATAAGTTTGTTATTTATAGAAAAGCATTTGATTGTTGCATTGAAGTGTGTACTCTATGTGTAAAAAGGTGTTTATGGGTTTTAGTACAGTATAGTTAATACCCAGGCAATACCTAGCCCTTTTATAATAAAGAACCCTTACTGAGAGGATATATATTGTATTTTTCATCAAGTGTACAGCATACAATTACATTTGCTGGTGGTCTATAATGTAAACCCCAGTTGAGTCAGCTTATAGCTTATAGATTTGTTGTTCCATATCCAATAATTAAGAACAGTTACATTTTTGTACTGAGCTGAAAGTATAGAGTAAGATTTGAAAAAATTATTCATACTTCAAAGAAAACTATGGAAACTTGCAGAATTTGAAAATAAAAGTTACTGTGATTAGGAATTAATATATCCTTTATGCTAGCCATGGATTAAGAACTACACATTTTCCCACAGACAAAATAAAAGGTGCAAAGAACACATAAAACAGACCTTTGTGCACACAAGAAGTAAGATCACATTAAGTAGAAATGTGATAAGCACAGACCTGTCTACAGCATATCTTAAGCATCTAGTGAGCTGTGCACTTTACAATATTTCAAAGCACAAGAGAAAAAAAGCCACTCAAAAAATTAAACCCTTTTTCATCACAATGGAACCTTAAGAAAAAATTACATGTTCCCAAACATCCAGAATCTAAATTTATTATCAATTCATAGTTTCTCATAGATGAATATTTGGAGAAGGCTGAGGTTTTGAATGACTTCTTTCCCTCCAGTCTTGGAAGTCAGATGCAGGGGCTGTGAGAATGAAGACCTTGGGCCCACTGTAGGAGAGGACCAGGTTCGAGACCATCTAAAGAACCTGAACGTACACAAGTCCATGGGACCTGATGAAATCTATCCGTGGGTCCAGAAGGAGCTAGTGAGTGAAGTTGCTAAGCCACTGGCCATCATATTTGAGAGATCATGGCAACCAGGTGAAGTTCCCGAAGACTGGAAAAGGGGAAATATAACCCCCATTTTCAAGAAGGGGAAAATGGATGACCCAGGGAATTACAGACCAGTCAGTCTCACCTCTGTGCCTGCCAAAACCTTGGAGCAGATTCTCCTGGAAGGTATGCTAAGGCACATGAAAAACAAGGAGGTGCTTGGTGGCAGTCAGCATGTCTTCAATAAGGGGAAATCCTGCCTGAACGATTTGGTGGCGTTCTACAATGGGACTATGGAACTGATGGACAGGGGTAGAGCAGTTGATGTCATCTACCTGGACTTGTGCAAAGTGTTTGACACTGTCCCACACGACATCCTTGTCTCTAAATTGGAGAAACATCAATTTGATAGGTGGACCACTCGATGAATAAAGAACTGGTTGGATGGCCGCACACAAGGAATTGTGGTCAATGGCTCAGTGTCCGGCTGGAAGCCAGTGAGGAGTGGTGTCCCTCAGGGATTGGTGTTGGGACCGGTCTTGTTTAACATCTTTGTCACTGACATGGACAGTGGGATTGAGTGCACCCTCAGCAACTTCGCTTATGACAGCAAGCTGTGTGGTCTGGTGGATACACTGGAGGGAAGGAATGCTATCCAAAGGGACCTTGACATGCTTGTGAGGTGGGCTGATGCCAACCTCATGAAGTTTAACCATGCCAA
>NDXB01003417.1:26225-50505 GCA_002631895.1 Agapornis roseicollis | reverse complement strand
GGGGGGGGGGGGGGGGGGGGGGGGAAAGAAGCAGCAAAGAGGAAGCGGGAGCTTTCAGCTGGGCAACTGGGGCTTTTCATCATTTTTCCCTTAATGCTCCTTGTCTTGAGGAGGGAAAAAAAGACAAGGATCTAAAAGGATTGGATGTGAATGAATGAGACAGTGAGGTTCCAGGTGATGGCTAATAGCAGCCTTGATCTAGCACTGGAAATACACTGTGCTTTGCTGCGGGCAGAATGAGACCCTACGCATGAGACCTCCATGTCAAACTGGGGAGGCTGAGGTGAAGGGGAATGTGATGAGGAATGCTGGGGAAAATGATCCTTAAGGAAGAAAGTTCATGGGCGCAAGGAATCCAGTGAGGAATCCGTGCTGGGACAGTGACTGCTGTATTGGGACTCTCGTGCTGTCTCTCAGAGCTCCAGCTCCTGGAGACACTTGTTGAGGGGAATTTCTCTTTCTGGCACCTCCAAATCCTGGTTGCACACCCTGAGAACACACTTGAAAGAGGTGGGGTTTTAACAGATCTTGTCATTGTGGGGACAGAGAAAGGATTCGTAGGCTTTGGAATGCCTAACTTGAGAAATTGGGGTTGGAATTCCTTCTGTGTCAGGGCAATGGAGTGAGCGTGGGCCAAGCAAGGAGGCCCCTTCTCAAACACAGCAGCTCAGCTGATGGAAAGGCTGCGCTCTCCTGCAGAGCACAGGAAGATGGTCCCAGAGCACCCATCTGCCCCGGCCAGGAGATTAAGTCACACCTGCAGCCTGAATGGCACCAGGAGGATAACAACCAGCTTCCTGCACCCTCTATTCAAAAATAAGCTCCTTAACCCTCCTTTTAAACCCTGCACCTCTACCCCCTCCACAGCCCCTCTGTGACCATCTCAACCGTCACACCCGCTATTGAAAAGCAGCATTGTTCTGCCCCTACCTTGCCTTCACCTCTCTCCTGTGATCAGATGTTATGGCTCTAATTATCTCGCTCCCTGCCTTCTGGACTATCAAGACATTCAATCAAAGGTCACCTGGGTCATCTTTCATTGGGAAGAAGAGACGTCACCAGGAAGGTAAAGTTTCGGAGCATCCTTTGATGCTAAGCTAGCAGGAATTACAGTCCAGCTCTCCTGGGATATTCACCACTCGTGCCTGCTCCAAGGCTCTGAAAGGTTTCTCTCTTGGATTATTGCCTCTTAACTTTCTTGTTGTCTATCAAACCTTTGAGGACTCTGCAAGTCCCACTACAAACAAGAGCAGGGTAACATCATTGATGGCCACTGGGCCTCCTGGCAAACAAGCTGCCACCCTTCTGGGTCAAGTTCTGGGCAGAGTTATCAGTGCAGACACAGCACCTTGTGTCCTTCTTTCTTATTAAGACGCTGAGTCTTGCCTTGATTTATAACCCTTGGCTTTTGAACTCCAGCCATGGCCAGCTCAGGTCCTTTTAACTCGATGGTAGGATCTGCTGTACTCAAAGTCTACAGAAGTTGTGCTCCTAATTCAATCATCTCAAACGGCAATGAGTCCAACCGGTGGTGCAGAACTCCATCCCTCCTCTTTGCCAATCCTTTGGCTTAGGGGAGGTTTCCACCTGTTTTCCAGAAGGGATGTGAGCCTCTGGTCCCATACTGCTGTCAAACCAGGGCAGAGACATCCCAGCCCTGCAGTAGAGCTGGCTGCAGATGCTCCACACCAGCCTGCACACCCTTGCCCAGGGAGGGCCGTGTTGGAAACCTCTCTGCTGACAAGAGGGGCCACAGGCTCATGGCCCTTCATCCGTGCAAATAATCCTGGAAATCTTCAAGGAGAAGAGAGAGGCACTTCCAAAAGAGCGAAATCTCCACATTAATAAACCTGCAAAGGGAGAAGAGCCAGACTTAATCTGATCGTGTGGGAGAACATAATCACAAGGGACTCGGCGCCAGGGAATCGATACCAACCGTGGCTGCAGGGGCCAGGATTTTGGTGCGGGCTGGAAAAGCTGTGGATTTGTTTAATTCCTGTTGTTCTAGGGAGGAACGGGGGAGCGAAGGGAGGATGGGACGGGAGGCAGTCAGTGAGGACGGGAGGAGGAAAGGCTGCCTGTGCCTTTAATTTCTGCAGCCCAGGTTTTAGAAATGCAGCCTTGCTTGGAATGCTGCTGAGTGTGTAGCCCTGGGACAACTGCGATCCCTTTGATTTGGCAGACTGGAGCCTCTGCAGGTTGCTTTGTGGGTGTATTTCATAAGAAAACAGAGGAGGCAGCAGTCCTGCCCTGTAACAGCCTCCAGACATTCTGGCCGGGTGCTGCCAAAGCAACAGCCAAGAAAGGCACCGCCTGGAAGAGTGGAGTTTCAAGAAAGCCTTCTCTGGTCGGGATGTTTGCCCAGCTTGCAGAAACCTTGGCTGCGTTCTGGTTTCTCCATTCAATGCAGAGGCAGAAAGGTTCCTGCAGGTAACCCCATCAATTCGGCCTCCCTGGCCCCCGCTCTTCCACCTTGGTTTGCTGCTCAGCAGTGCTGCGATGGAGCGGGAGCATGCACGTTATGGGGACTGCAGCTGCAATTCCGATTGCCAGGATGGAGCCTCGGCTCCAGCGCCACGAGGGATGCTGGCGGTTGGGTAACGGGTGGCACGCGAGGCCGGAGCACTGGTGTCCATCGCAACAGAGAAGCTGTGCAAGAGGTCTCTGAAAGTCTTTGGACACAAATGCCTTGGGAGAACCCCAAACCCAGGCCCTGAGATGGGTGAATAGAGAAACCGGGGTTTTCCTGATTGCATCAGGGCTGCAGAGCAGGATCTCACAGACTTACCTGAGGATGCACAGAGCCCATCCTAGGACCGGAAAGGGATTCTCAGGCTCTTTTGCCTTCTCCTTTGGTCTAGGCCAAGAAGAAAGCACAATCAGTGCCTCAACACTTGCTGTATCGTGTCACATGAGGATGTAAAGCAGTGCCAGGCAAATTCCGCACACGGCTCCCTGGCTGGTAAAGAGTAACAGCATGCCCTTGGGGTGACTCAGCTTTTCCTCTGAGCCCTTCATCATTGTTCAACAGCACCTCTGGACTAATGCGCATCCTCAATAACCCAAAGAGATGAGTCTGTGCCTAAGTGTGTGTCCCAACATGCCTGTGATTCCCTCTTTCACTAGAAAATGCTCAGTCCTGGACGCTGCAAAGTGGATCTGGCCATAGGGGCAGTGGTGGATCTGTTTGGATGCTGAGTGTTACGTGCCACCCCATGTGTGTTTCCTGGCGGATGAAAGCCTGAGCTCCTCACAGTGTGGACGGAGGTGTCTGTCTCCCATGAATTGAAGTGGATCAGGCTGGAAGTGGGACTGAAACAAAATACCATCTGCAAACACCTGAAAAAGCTGGAAAAGTTTGAGGCCAGCTCCAGAATCAAAGGCTTGGCCCAAGACACATCACTGCTCATGGAAAAAAACCCATGCACTGCCCTGGGTTTTCCATTAGGTCTGCAAAGCTCAGGCCGAACGCTGCATCGCTCACAACCCACTAAGGTTCCTTGGCTCCGGGTCCTGCTTTGCCACCCTCCACAGCCGAGCCCCTGGTTTGGCAGCCCATAGACTGGGATGTGCTGCATGTCACCCCAGGGCCTGATCCTGCAAGATCCTGAGCTAGCTCAGCCCTTCACCAGCCTGGTCAGTGTGAGACTCAGGCACTTCTGTACTTGCAGAAAGGCCTGAGCAGCTTCAGCAGGGCTGGAAAAGCTGCTGCTGGATGGGACACGTGCCAGGCAGGGCCACTTTCACCCAGAGACGTGTGAGATCCGGGCACGTTAGTCATTGCTCTTGCTCACTCAGGCCTCGAAAAGGACCAAGAAAAGACTTTTCACATCAAAAACTATTGCAGCCTGCTGTGGGTAAGGCTGTGTCAAAGGGAAAAGCCCAGTGCAGCAGTGGTCAAGGCAATTCTGCTGTTATTCCAGGAGCAGACAGGCTGACCAGGTCAGCGTGGTCCTCCAGCTCATGGACCTGTGCTGGTGTCCCACACCAGCCCTCTCCATGGAGGTTCCCATGGGCCATTTCCACACTGCACAGGGAATTCCTTTATCCCTGCTCACACGTGGACCCTCATAAAGCAATGAAGCTTGAAGCTGGAGCTGACTCAAGCATCCCAGCTGCGGTGGTGGTGCCGGCAGTGCGGATGAGGAACAGGATCTGTGCAGGGTGGATGAAAGGAGGAGTCAGAGAACGTGTTTTACAAGAGAGTTACACAACCCTGCACCTGGTACAGAGGCTTCTGCCTCCCCAGAGTGTCCCCAGAGGTTTTAACAGGGAGGAGGAAACATGCTCATTGGTGCCATTGGGAATTGTGCCTTCCCCTGGCTAAAATGATCCGCAAGTTGCACCCAAGGGGAAAATGTGAAGATAGAGGGGAGGTAAGTGTCCCATGAGGATAAGAGCAAAGCTGAAAGGTAGGAGAGGAAACAAGCTGCCCACCAGGCACATGAGAAGGGTGTATCTACAAGGTGTGTAGATACAGCACCTTGTTACCTGCTGTGTAATCCTTCTCCTATGTGTTTTGGGGTTTCACTCCTTCCTATATCGACTTGGATGCTCCTATAGACCTTGGTGCTTGGAGGGTCAGCAACCCCACAGCCAGCCATGATTTACTGCTGGCCAGCTCATCTCCCTGGCTTTGCAGACCCTCAGGAAAGCAGGAATGAAGGAGAGAACCCAATTCACACCCGTGTCCAGGCACATCAGACACTCTCTAAGGGGAACCTCCTGATGCCACGGAGGGATGTCTCTGCTGGCTGTGGCAAGCCAGGCAGCTCAAGAAGTCACACCAGCTCTGGTACAACCAGTTTTCCTCACGTACCTCGTTCTTCTGGTAACTTCAGCACTTTCTGCCACGCAGTTTGGGTCATAGGAGCCCTCTGCTCCTGTTTTCATGCTTCCAAAACCATACAGATCGGCCCCTCGGAACCTGCTGCTGCCATCAGTGTGGTGGGAGACTGGGACCACACTGCAAGGAGAGGGCACAGGGCTTTGATAGGGGTCACCCAGCAGCTGGGGATGAACACCTTGAGGAGGTGCCCATCCAAAGAGGCTGGAGGTGGAGCACGGCCCTGCTGTGGTTGGCCCTGCGTGGGCTCCTGCAGGCACTGTGGATGCTGCCACGTTAGCCCGGGCCCTCCTGCTTGTCCTCTTCTGCTTTGATTGGATGCTCCCCGGGATATCTGCGCCGGGTTTGCACAGCAAGGAAAGCAACGTGACCCCGGTCCGTGACTGAGGCTTCCTGGTGCTGCCACAACACCCATCATAAATAATAATTATGCTGGGCTCAGAGCAGCTGACGTAGGAGCGGCTTGGCTGGAGTCACCGTCCTACCCGGCCTGGCATGGGCCTCGCTTATCCCTGTCAACCAGGACGAGGAGGAGGAGGAGGATGGAAGAGGAAATCCACTGCAAACATCCACCTTCTTCCTCCTGTGTAGGAGGGAGCACGCAGAGAGTTGCCACACCAGCTCCTTTTTCTTCTGATACAACGCCAGTTGCTGCACTGGAGCTGCTCCTGGGATGAATTGGGCCCCGTGTTTACATGAATTATTATTATTCATTAAGATTATCTTGTGGTTGAAACAGCGGAGCGGGAAGTGAGCGATATGTTCCTGGCTCTGCCACCGACTCCCAGCATGGCCCTGGGCAACTCACTTTCCCCCATTCCTTTCCGGAAATCTATTTCCAAGTGAACAAACACTAGCATTGAAATGAGGGAGAATGACACAGATTATGAGCATCTGCATAAATACCTGATCCACATCCAAATCCTACCGAGAAACAACACAACAATGAGCTCAACCTTCAGCGAGAGCTGCTTTTGTTTCTTTTATTTGCTAATATATTTGTGAATAGGGGTTGGTTTAAATGTTACAGCAATTGCTGGGGGCCTCAATTTTCAACTCATTCATATTGTCAGGGAGGTGAAAAGGAATGGGCAAGGATACTCACAGGCTAGGCGTTTTCCTGTCTGAGCAGTCAGAGAAATAGGGCTAAAAGCACCAAACAAGTGAAGGAGAAAAATCACTGCAAGGAAAAGAGAAGATGCAATGAGAACATTAAGATTCCTTGTTGTGGCCTGGCTACTTCACACCATTCCTGTGTGGATTCTTGCTGAAGGATCCTGCTCTGGGGGAAGCTCCGCCAGCTCTGAGCTGGCAGAAGGGACCCAGCACTGGGCACCCCATCTACTCCATTGGGTGGCAAGCATCAGAGCTGTGATAAGCTGGCTCCTGGCTGGGGTACCCTGGGCAAAGCAGAGCTCAGAGTGGGGGATGCTGCTTTGCTGTTCCAGTGGGGATAAAAGGAGCTTGTTTCTGCCATTCCAAATCTGACAACTTTTACATCAAATAAAGGGCACTGGTTGCCTTTCAAAGAAGAAGGAAAGAAATCAAACCCAACTATTTTAATTGACTCTCCCTTAGGGGAGGGAGGAGAAATGATGCAATTATATGAGGGAGGTGGGGAGAGGGGTAGGATCATGCACTGGATCCAGTCTTACCAATGAAATAGTTGAGAATGTCCTCAGACCTCCTACTCCATGAGCTTGAGGAGAAGGGTGCACCCTTTGCAGCTTCCCCACTGTGACTTACAGTGATCCCTCTAAAGGCCCTGTACTCCTTTCAGCTCATTTTCCTGCTCAGCCAGGGCATCCTTTAATTATCCTATTTGTAAATTTGCAATTAATTAATTAGCCTGTGTCTGAAAGGGCTTAGAAAACGTAAGTGTGGCTGGGTATTGTTAATGTCAGTTCAATAATTATCATTAAACATTTATCTAGCGTTGTAAGTAGTGGCTGGCATTTTAGAGAGATTAAGAGAGATACTGTTCCTGCCTGGAAGGCCTTGTCATCCAAATGAGACAAAGAGAGAACATGGAGATTGACAATAGAAAAGAACTGAGATGGAAAGGATTGAGACACCATAAATAAAGTGCGTTGTGAGTCATATTGCACGCAAATACCTCCGAGCAGAAGGATGAAGAGAAGCAAGAGTGAAGCAGGGGCACCAGTTAGATGAGACCTGCCAACATCTAGGAAAAAGGTAGTGGTGCAAATACCTGCCCATGGAAGCTCTGTTGATGCCTCTTTGCAGGACACTTTTACATCCAGGGCCATGCTCAGGGCAGCATTTTCTGCCTTTAGCTCCCTGCAGGTAAATGCAGCATCACAAATCCTCTGCTCCAGCCCGGCTGGACACAGGGCAGCAGCGATGCCCGCAGCCTCTGGCCCATGGCTCATGGAGCAAGGGGGGGACGTCGAGGCTCTGCAGAAGCTTGCGAGATGCAGAAGGACACAAGGATCTTTCCTGAAGCCTGCCCGAGTACCAGAGAGACTGCTTGGCACTTTGAGGGAAGGGCATAGGGAGCTGCATTGAAATGCCAGCCCTTCCCTCTCCCCCACACAACTCACCATGGCCTTCCCTCGTTCCTGGCCTTGCTCCAGATGCAGCTGGGATCTCTGGGCAGGAAGAAAGCAGCTCTCGAACCCCAGTCAAGCTTGGCAAGGTTTGGCAATAGGAATGCCCACCGAGGGTGGGGTGATCCCTTCTCTTGCCCACCCGGTTCTTCCATCCCGCCTGGTCCTGGCCGGCACTGCTGAGCATGGGAACACTCCCTGGGTGACACGCTGCCTCTGGGACATCCTTGCCCAATGATGCTGCGGTGAATGCAAAACAAACAAGGATCCCGTGCTCTTTATTGCGTGTTAGGTGGTGACATGGTCGTAAAAATACAGGAGAGCAGATTTTCCAAGAAGGGAATGGAAGGGAGCAGCAGAGGAGCTGGTTTCCTCCACACGTTCTCTCTTTGGCCTTATGCAAATCCCAGTAATATCCAGTTCTCTTAACCTGGCAGTAAGAGCGCTCCTCCTCTGGGCACTGACTCTGCTCTATCTGGACCCTGCTCTTGTTTCGCCTCTCAGTGATATCATAGAAACCACAGAGGTCTGCTCTGTGCTGTGTGCATGCACTCACCAATGCTGTCATCGATGCTAAAGGGCTGAGACTTCTTCCAAAGAGGAAAGAATTCCTCAGGACACAGACACAGCATCAAAAATGATCAGTTTTCTGGTCGTTGCTCCAGATGTCAGCATTTACCTGAAGTGCTGAGAAATTGTACCAAGAGATAGGCAGTGGTGAGGTAAATTGGGTTATAATCATCCTTAATGATTAGCTGGTGCTTTATAATGCCAAAGAGCTAATCAAACATTAATTAGTTCTGATAATGGCCATCTCAGTGTTATCTGCTCTCTGGAGCTGGCAGGTTTGCCTCACCCAAGGCTTCAGGAGCAAGGGCAGAACTAGAGCCTGAGGACTTCTGCCTTCAAAGCTGGCCCCTGCCTGCACCGTATCCCTGTTCTGGTCCCTACCTGCATCCCCAGTGCCATGACCTGGATTTCAGAGCCACCTCCGGCTAGAGGAACGTGTTGAAATCCAGGGAAGCGCTGTTGACTGCAGCCAGCCTCCACACGCATGCCACCCGGGTGCATGTGGCAGCCTGGTCAGACGTGATGCGTGGTTAAAGCCCAGGCTCTGACCAGCCCAGCAGCCATCAGCTGGAAGGAATGCAGCAGGCATCTGGGGCTGAGCAGCCCCGAAGTGGGGCGACCCCTCTGGATTTAGGAGCAAAGAGCAGAAACCCCCCTCAAAATGGGCTGAGGAAATCTGCTGCCAGTGAGTTCTTGCAGGGCTTCTCCTACCCAACCACTGCCCACATGAGGATCAGAGGGCAGCCTTTCCTTAAATACTTTCTGTGTTCTGGGAGAGATCCAAATCCCAGCAAACCAACAGCCTGGAGAGGCTCCATGGTGTTTGCATCCCCCTGGACCAGAGCTGGCCCAGGGCCTCCAGCAGCCTCAAACACGGGCTCCTCATCTCCAGCTAAGTCCTTTAAAGCTCCTTTAGGTCTCTCTCCAGCGTGCTACAGCCCCAGCAGCTACAATACCCATAGTCCTGCAGATAGTAACCGTGATTACACAGAACCCAGCCGTGTCTCTGTGGTTTTCCCTCACTACCAGGCTTGTCAACACGGAGCCACTCCAGGAAATGAATTCAGATTCATTAAGAGTCTGAATTTCACGTCGATCAGTTAAAGCCCGTTAAACTCATGATTCAGATTTCAGAATTTAAATGGGTTTAATTTAATCTAGTTCAACACACTCTCAAAGTCAATTAAACCAAACCACATTAAAGCTGGTTTAATTCTCAATAAGCATGTTTAATGTGGTTTAATTTATCCACTTTCAAAGTGAATGCAGATTAACCTTCCTCAATGTCCCCAGGTAGACAAACCCTGCTATAGGAAGCAAAGATGCAATTTAAGTCCACCAACCAAACCGATCAGGAGTTTTGATCTGGACTGGGACCAAGCCTTAATTTAATGCTTTCTCCCAGCAGAGCCAGATAAATCCATGCTGCAGTTCCAGCTCCGACAGCAGCGCTGTGCAGTGCCCTGGTAACCGTAATCCATCTAGCGAAGTCTGCGGGCTCCAGCAGGGATGCGCAGGCTGCCAAGGACCCTCAGGATGCTGGGCTGAGCTGCAGCTCACGCTGCTGTGGTCATCCCGGTGGGGTTTGATCCTGAGGCAGTGCCGGGATGTGCCGCACTCCTCCTGAGCCGCGGCGGTGATGGAATGGTCCCTGCAGGGACAGCCGAGATGCTGTGATGCCATCTACAGGGGAGAGATAACGCAGCTCAGCGCAAGGTCCACGGGGCCAGAGGCTCCTGCTCAGCTCCACAAGGAGCTCAGCCAAGCATTCCCAAGGAGCCCAGTGCCTGACACTTGATGCTGAGCTCACTCGGAAGCCTTTGTGCAGCTGCTTCAGGAAGGAGCTCTTTGAAAATGCAAAGCCTGGGGGGGATGGATGTGGAGCTCTCCTACAAATCCAGACCTCAGACTGGTTCAGAGGTATCAGACAGGCAGCCCTGAACACTTGTGAGAGCTGCAAGTCTTCCATTCCTTCTAAACCATCCCATACACTCGCCCTGTGAGCACCAGCTGTGATGTGAAACCTCTTCCATAGTCTGCCCTGACATCCAAGTCCTGAGGAATCAGCTCCCAGTCCCTATGACGGAGGGAAGGGAGGAGAGGGCACCATTCCCTGCCCAGATCCCTGCCCGGTCAGCACCACTGACACCGCAGGGCCCTGCAATTGGAAGCCCAGTCTGGGTTTTAGTCCCTTTTTACGTTCAGGCTGGGCTTAGAGCCAAGGCGCTTTCTATGCACATGAGATTCGCAGTGATTTTGTGCCAGTGTATACTTAACCCCACACAGAAATAATAGCTCTGCATTCAGTTGGTAATGCCATTAATTGCCCTCACATTACCTTTCCCTTTCAGGCTGCACAGAAGGAATCTCAGAAAGGGAACGTCAGCCAGGGGAATGCAGGGAAGTGTAAGGGCAGAATTGGAGCTGTCCCCTCAGCTCCACAGTTTCGGACCTCAAAAGCTCTGGTGAAGTTGGAACTCCACAGATGTTACCCAGCCACCCTTGTGTTGGCTTTCACAGCTCAGGGCTGCATGGTTTAGCTTGAACTTTGCTTCTGATCTGGTCCCATCCCATATAAACCCTCCTTGCAGGGGCACAGTGAACCCACACTGTGCCAACCTGTGCCTCCGGTGCCTGGGAATGTGGTTACAGACCCCACAGCGTGGACCTCTCTGCCTGGATCAGCCCTGGCAGCTGCAGGGCTGCCCACCAGAACAAGGACAAGAAGGATACGGGATAGGGAGAAGAGGCAGCCCAGGGTATCCGCTTCTCAGGGGCTTAGGATCTGTGGGCTGCTGAGTCACTAGGAGAGAAGATCTCTATCGGCTCGGACCTGGGGCTGCCTCCGGTTCCTGCTGTTGCACTGTGGTAAAGCAGCGAATGGTGGGGGAGAGGAGAGAGAAACCCAAGTGTGATTCCTGCAGACACTGCTGAGGGGTTCTGTCACCTCCTCACCGGTCCCCTCAGCTGCCCACAAACCCATGGGATCCATGAGGCGGGCAAGGCTTAGCCCCAGTTCAGGTGATGCCCAGGGTCTGATCCAACGCTCCCCAGGGCTCCACTGAACTCTCGGACCCCGCAGGGCTGGTTTCTCCCTTTCCATTCACCCTTGGCCTCCCCAGTCCTTCCTGTGCAACATCACCTGCTCCACTGCCCGCTGCCAGGCACAGACCTGCCCGTGGCAGCCTCTGGTTGTGGAGCAGAGCCTGCTTTGCTCTCACATCACCTTCCTGCCGTCCTGCCTCTGCTCCTCCCCTCCCCACACAGGGCGATACAGCCACGGATAAGGGTTTAGGAGAGCTGGGCTCTCCTCCCACATCCTGTCAGTAGGTAGATGATCGTGATGGGAATGACTTGCTGCTTTCTGTCCCCATTTCCCTATCAGAATGGAAATCACAGGCAATCCTGGGCTGTGTTGTTATTCTTCACTCTGGCTCTTTACAGGACGATGCTCAATCTCCAGCAGTCCTTCAGCCCTCCACTCTGCACCTAAACCATTTACTAAGCTTGGTTACAGTCACTCCTTGTCCCCTCCCAGCCTCAGCAATGCCACTGGCTGCATTGCTCCATGGACCCCAGCCACCCTTCGCCCTGCTTGGAGCCCATCCAGCCACCTTGCTGCCTGCTCCAAGCTGTGCAAGCACCTTGTGTCCGCAAGCACCTTGCGTCCACCCTGGCCTGGGGGAGATGACATGCTGCTCTTCATTCCAGCAGGATGAAGAGGCTTGCAAGGTTCCATGGCCTGACCTTGCATCACCATCAGGGAATTTCTCTCGGGCGCTTTGCTGGGAGCAGTAAATCACTCCCTGGTGGTAACCTGATAGATGTTACAGTTCATACCTTTCTATCCACAGGGCCAGCCAGGCCAGCGAGGCCCACTGCTGATGTGCTCCCATAGAAACTGCTTTTCCTTTGCCCACAAATGCGCACGGGAGAAGCTCTGGTGCGGAAGGGACCGGTTCTGCTCCGCGCTGCGCATCCCGCAGCGTTCACACTGTGTCAGCACTTGCGAGCCCCGGGCTTGCCAGCAGCCCTGCTGCGCTCCACCTCTGAGCTCCATCCCCCTGGAAAGAACAAGCAGAGGATGGCCGGGCTCCCCCGGTGCCTCTTTGTCTCCCTGCTCTCCCACCACGCCGCAGGGATGCGGTCTACATGGGAGGGCTGCGGCAGGGGAGAGGAGCCCTGGGCTCCCGGCTGGCTCCGCGGAGGAGCCTGCCCCAGCACTTGCAGGGAGGCAGGAGCCAGATCAGCTGCATTCCAGGGCATGAGGTGCCCTGTGAAGTGGGAAGGCCCCGGGCCAGACCTCTCCTAAATCCTAAAGGTGCCAGAGTGGTGTGGGTTGGAAGAACAGGTCCGGGCTGCCGCCCGAATGGGAGCATGGGGACTGCTGCACACAACAACCGGCGCCGGGTTGAGGAAGGGGAGAGGGTGTGAGGGAGGAGGCAAGGGGAGCACTGAGACCCGGGATGGCAGCTCCACACCTGAGCCATCTCCTGGCAATGCAGAGCGGGGATGAACCATGGGGATTTGAGCGGGAGAAGGATGAGTGATGTTTGGTGGAGGAGGACAGCCATGCTCTGATCCATGGGGGTAGCAGTGGTGGGGCAACACAGGGATGCTAAGCACGGAGCTAAACCCATGCTAACTGGCCTGGGTGTGTTTATTCTGCCTTGGTATCACGCTAAGCCACTTGCCTGGCTTTGGGATTCAAGTGACTTTGTGTCTGGCAGACTTGCAGCCTTGGGGAAGTGGCTACACAGGCATGAACCTGAGCAAAAATGGGGTTCAGGCAGGCTTGAAGAGAAGGTAAGCACCAGGAGTGAACCCAGCTCTGATTCCCTTCCCCAGCCCTAAGACCTGAGCTGCCACAGGGTATTCTGCAGACACCAGGCTCCTCAGCCCTTTGGCTGTCTCCATGTAGGATAACCAAGAGTTGGGGAGGATAAAGGGTCCCTTCCCAGCCTCAGAAGCAGGATTTAGCTCTCTTCCCTGCAGCCTTACCTTCTCCACTATCAGAGCCCAGCACGCCCTGCCCCAGCACCATCATCCTGCCCCGTGTGCTCTCCTAAGTGCCCCACCAGTCATTCCACAGCAGGATCCCAGCAGCCAGCATCTCAGCGCACGCCGGTAGCTGTGGAGAGAGAAGATTCCCGTTCCTTTACCAACAAACTCAAAAGCATTTCACAACAGCAATTAAATGCGAAAAGCACCAACGAGCAGCTCCCTCCCAGCCATGGCAGTGTCTGGGGTGATGCTGCTCTGGCCTCGGTGGTTAGCCCCATTCTGGGGCCTTGCCAGGGTGTTTCCGTTACAAGGGGAACTGATTGCATGAGTCAGGTGCTTCTTTGGTCCAGTTCTGGGTCCTTACAGAGCTCCCCCAGGGGCAGCTGCCTCTTTCACATGCTCCTATCTGCTTCTCCAGGTGTCCTGTCCCTCAAAACACACCTTTCCCTTGCTCCTTCCCTTGACCGGACATGATGGTGCTTGCCGTGTATTCGAGGACAGTGCGATCAGTTGTACCATGAGGACATCGCTATTACTTCACCTTTCCTGTCTGATGAAGCAGTTGGCAATTTCTTACTCTATTTTTGAATACAAGATGGCAAGGAACTCCCTCCACTTTTCCTCATAGCAGTCCATGTCCGGGATTCATCTCTCTGCTGGCCGAGCTAAAAGAAGCAGCGCTCCAAGCTGCAGCATAACCTTCCCCTGAAGTCATTTCGGTGCCTTTCTCACCTTGGAAGAATAAAACCCCAGATTAATTTGAAACGAAAACATTGCTTTGAACCCCGAAAATTTAATTTCATTTCTGATCTTTTTAAAGCAAAGCAAACATTTGAACTTCCTCCAGATTTCCCCTCCTGCCTTCTCCAAACCAAACTGCCAAATTCAATCCAAATTCAGGAGTAGTTTTGGTTTCTCTTTTGATCATCGTGCCCTGAAACATCATTCCCGGTGCCTTTGCTTTCACCAAAAAGGCTTTGTTCGGTTCTGGAATAAAACAGCTCTGCCTGTTCCAGAGATGAGGATGTTACCAACAGCATCTTCAGCAGAAAAGGACCCTGACACGGCCCACCATGGAGCGCTGCCATGGACCATCCCACCCAGTGCCTGCAGCCCAAAGCCAGAGAACCACAGCACACTTGGACGGGGCTTGGAGCAAGCTGCTCTAGTGGAAGGGGTCCCTGCCTGTGGCAGGGGCTGGGACTGAATGAGCTTTAAGGTCCTTTCCAACCCAAACCATAGTGGTTCTATGATTCCATGGAGCCCAAAGGAAACACATGACACAGGGTTTGGGAGAGGTTTGGTGATGGGTTTTGATCAGGTCTATCTCTAGATGAGGTCTCTTCTCCGACAGATGCTCCCCATGCATCCACACAAGAGACAGAGAAGCACTCAGAGGGAATTTAACACAGATGGGGATGCAACACTGAGGCAATGCTCCTTGGGAAGAGCATCCCGGATCCCAAGTGTTTTGTGAGGCCCCCTGCACTTCAAGATGAGTCAGAAATCAGGCAGATCACCGTCAATCTCATCTTCTCTGCGGCTCCAGTGCCTCCTAATGAGCCCTGCACATTGTTTTCCTTTTGGTGTTCTGGGTTAAACTTTATCTTTAGCCGTGCTTCATTATTATTTATATGAGGATAACGCCCGGGGGCCTTCACCCAGTTCCAGGCCCCACTGTGCTGAGCACTGCACAGACATGCTCGCAGAGAGAGCCCAGCCCTGCAAGGCTTCCAGCCTCACTAAACAAAGGGAATATTCTTATCCCCATCAACCCCACTTTGAGGAGCAAAGACTCCGGGAAGAGGCGAGGGTCACGGCGGGTTTCCACCTCCAGCCTGGGCTCTGTTGCCTGCAGTCGAATTCCCAAATCTGTCGTGACTTTGTTTGGGCTGAACGGATGCCACAAACTGAAAGGAGCTCCTTTGTCTCCTGCTCCACAAGGTGGGATGGGAAAGAGGGGAGCGGAGGGACTCCACCGTGTCCAAGCACGCCTGCTGAAGTCACTGACAGGGTCCTTCCATAAGCTCAGCTGGTGCTGGATCAGGTCCCTTTGGAACACCCTGGGTAACCCCCATGCCCATCACTAACGTCTTCACGACTCAGTTTCCCCACCACCGTGAAGCTGGGATCATGTGCAAAGCACAAGCATTGGTTTTGCTGGTGCCAGCACAGGCAGGAGCAGAGCAAGATGAGATCACCCAAGAATGTGTTGGGAAGAAGAGGACTCCTCCAGGATGTCTTCATCCCCACGAGGAAGGAAGTGGAAGGGATATAAATCACCACGGCTGCACCTTATCAGAAATCAACATCTCTGCAGCTGATCCAAGCCCAGACTGCCGTGAGCATCCCTATTGCTTTTCCTGTCAGCTCCCTTGTTGTTAGAAAGGCAAGTACAGAACAGCACATGCAAACAACACAATTAGGATGGGATGTGCTAATAAGGGCTTCGGCACCAGGCGGCTTTAACGTGCACTGATCAGGGAATTTTCCCTGGCTCCAGTCCCCAGAGAGTTGCCTGGGAGCTCTCAGCACCTCATCCTTGCTCCAGCAACATCCTCCACCCCACCAAGGCCACCTATTGAGGTTCTCCCTTACCACGTACGCTTCACTAAGCAGGAATGGAAACACCGCTCCAGACGCAGCCTGAACTGCACCCTCTGCCTGCATCCCCTGGGGGGCTCTGGGAGGGTCACTTCCCAAAGGGACTGCCTCCAGCATGCCCCCAGATGTGCCAGCAGCTGGCACCATCCCCAGCAAGAGCCAAACTGCACAATATGATCACGCACCGGCCACTCTCTTTAGAACAGCAATCCTTAGCACACATTGGTCCGTGCTTTCCACCCAACTTATCTTCCTTTACATGTGGAGGCCAAAACAACTTCCAGGAGGGAAAACTGAGGTCCAGAGCAGAGAACATATACTGTGACAGTATTGCCCAGGGCTTACAGCACTCACCTGTGCCAGTTGTGCTGTTATACACCGTCTCACCTCACCTTCTGCAATTCTCTGCCTTCTCAGAGTCACTTTGAAGCCTGCTGCTGAGTGATGCTGTGTTAGAGCTGAGATGGATGTGAGGGACCTTGTTCTGCTCATGTCCCATCTCCTTGCCTCAGCTGCACTCCAGCCAATTCCTCTGATGTTCAAATTACATGGTTAAGATGGATTTGGTCCCTCTGCTTGCCGGGCACAGATTGGCAAAGTTAAAGAGGTATTCCCCATTTTCAGGCATTGCCCATTCCCAGCAGAGGAACTGAAGGCCATGAAAGGCAGAGGTGGAGGCTATATTTTCTCTAGGCTTTTGCTAAGAGGATGTCTAAGGAAGCAGAAGGGGGTGGATGCCATTGGACTCCAGCATAGCGATCGATCACTTTGGGATCCGTAGCAATTGCCACCAGGGAATTGCTGCTACCAGTGGCACAGAACTGGAGATCAGCCACACACTTGCAAGCCACAAGCTAGACCCAGCGCAGCCACAAAAGGCTCACAGCACCATCTCCTGTCCACCCCAGCAGCAGTGGCTGAGGCAGGGTGCTGGTTGCTCCACACCTCTCTGCTCCTGTCGGGAACCAGCAGAAGGATGCTTTTGGATGCAAGGAGTCCAGTCTGGCTCCCCACTCACAACAGAGGTGGTACCCCGATAACCCAATGCCCTGCTTTTCCCTGTGGCCTCGTTAGCTGGGTCCTGCAACCCACTGCATCCCCACCAGCTGCGTGCCTCCTCCCCGTCACCCACCCAAGCAGATGAGGCAGGAGCCAGCTGAATGACACAGCCACATGGCATCATGTCCCATGGACTTTTAACCCAGCCAGGCCCTGTCCCTTGGGATGGCTCCAGGGTCCAAACACATTGAGCAGTGCTGACAAACAGGAACAGAGCAGGGGCTGCCTCCAGGGCTGGGGAGCAAGGTCAGGAGGGTGCCCTCCCTGAAAGCAAAGCGAGTGACCAAAACTTTCCATCTTCATGGCTTTTGATAGAACCACAGAATCCTGGAATGCTTTGGGTTGGAAGGGACCTTAACACCCATCCAGTTCCAACCCCTGTCACGGGCAGGGACCCCTTCCATAGAGCAGCTTGCTCCAAGGCCCTGCGTCCAACCTGGCCTTGAGCACTGCCAGGGATGGGGCAGCCACAGCTTCCTCCTGGTTTTATCCTTCTGATACTCATGGGAGAGGCTCACTCCCATGAAAAGCCTTTGCTGTCCCCTACTCCGGTTGGGACCACACAGCTGCAGCTGGTGGATGCCCCAAATCCCTTGCACTGCACCATGCAGAGCAGAGGACAAGGACCTCGACACTCCCGCAGGATAAGGACCTGTTATTTCCCACTGAGAACCCCTGCATTTAAAGCAATGCTTTAAATCCAGGCAGCAGCTTTTGAAGTCTGAGGCGTGTGGGGAGATGCAAAAGGCACCGGGAGCTGCCGGGTCCCCCAGCAAAGGGCTCAAGGGCTTCAAGAAAGCCTTTCTGAAGGCAGTCAGCAGCTCGGGGAGGCTCTGGTTGCGGTGCCAGCAGATGAGGAGCTCTCTGCAGGGTGCGGCGCACCGAAGAGCCGAGCTCCGCACAGGAAAGGGGACGCCAGGGAGAGCTTTGGGAAGCTGCTGAGATTCGCTGCCTTAATTCTCTCTAAGCCAAGCAAGATCTCCTCCTCCGGCTGCAGCTGCCCCCCACCACCCATCCCTCTGCACAAACGTGGGGCTCTGCCTGGCAGCGGCTGAACAGAGACATCTTGCGGTGATGGGGAGGGGAAGGGAAGCCTTCCCTACGGCTGGAAGCGCAGAGAGACCTGTTGGATGGGGAAGCCTCTCACCCTGCGGTGGGAAAGGCTGCAGTGCTGCTCAGGAGATGGCTGAGATTGACTCACGGGGTCAATACGGACAACCAGGTTCTGTGGTGTGGGGTGACGGTGCCTCCAGAGCTGTGTGCCTGGGCAGGCAAGGAAAAGCCGGGATCCTGCATTCATAGATGGTGGGAAGGGGCTGGGAGGTTCTAAGGAGCTGTGGAGACCTCGATCCAAACCAGGCAGAAAACCTCCAGCCAAGCCAGAAGCTGGACTTGGGGCACTCAATATCCTCCCCGCAGCGCTGCAGTGACTCATTCCCATGTAAACTTCCCCTCCTGTGTCCCTACACAAACAAACTCTTGTTGCTGTTGCAGGGGATGTTCTGCAGCACAGAATTGCTGCGTTGTCTGACACGGGTGCATCACTGTCCTTCAAGAGCCTGCCTTCACGCTGCTGCCCTGGGACGCCTGGCTTTACCTTAGGGGTAAGGGATAACAGGAGGTGAGGCTAGGGAATAGGCTCAGCATCCGAAATCTGTTAGGAGAGCATAAAGGCACCGACTGCTCCCCTTTTTCCACCGGCATACAAGCGCTCTCACCCTGCTGCGTGCCAGCAAGACCCAGCCCAATGTTCACAATCAATTGTGAGAAGCCCCGAGATGCTAGAACCCACAAACCATCATTCCCAACAGCTGCCATTAGCCCGGTTCTAGCACTTCTTGGTAGCACAGCGATGAAATCCTTGGCTTTCTTTGCCTCTGGTCTCATTGGCATCTCTGTGGCCTGGACAGCAGCAGCCAGCCTGTGGCTGGGAGCCTGAGCAGGCAAAGTAAGAGCCAGCTGCAATTTCTGAGCTAAAACCTCTCTTACTATTACAGACTTTGCCATTCGTTAGAAGAGAAAGCATTCCAACTGGTTTACTCCAAGCTCCTCTTTCTCTTCCCAATCCTCTCATATTACTTGTAAGTATTATTGCAATGACCAAAAGCCCTTATCAGGATATAGATCACATTGTTCTAACTGCGTAAACACAGATGAAAAGATAAATGAGGCTCTGGGCCCTGAGGGCACCCTGAAAGCATCACAATTATTATCATTTAAAAACATGGGAGCGGAACTTCAGCTGCTAATAACCAACAACAGCTGAATTCATGGCGATGCAGTCATGTGCATTTCCATCTGCTCTGAGGAGGAAGCGAAAGAACTCGAAACCTGGCTTTCAGTTCACAATATGGCATTGGAAGTGAAATAATGACATAATACCGGCGGATTTCGTTAATAAAGCTCGTGTTGGTATGGAAAACCTATCTGCAAAAAGCAACACTGGGTGCTTTATGATCAATCAGAGATCACTTCAAAGCCAGATTTACCTTTTTGTCCGTGGCTTCCTTTTGCTGAGACCATCCATTATGGAGATTTCCTAAAGCATGGAAGGGAACACACGTCTCCCACAGCTGGAGCTCCCAGCTGGGAACACCTCCCTGTGTTCTCTAGTCACTTTGAGGGTGGAAGTCACACATGCACATGCATCCGCACGTGTGCATCTGGTGCACAGCACTGCAGCCAGCACCCACAGGGTGTCCAGGGAGAGGTGGGCTCTGGGCCCAGCCGGCCAGCCCTCCTCTATGGCTGCTGCTGCCCTTCCAGGTGGTCAGAGGCTGCAGCACACTGAGAGCCGGTGATTTGTTCAATGCCTTGCTCAATACAGAGCTCAGCTTCCCCAGGTACGGAAGACCCAGACTCTGCCCACTGACATCCATTTCACCACTGTCCTGCTCAGAATCACAGCCCTGAGCTCATGAGCTGGCAACGACTACAGAGCAAGGTTTGCAAAGATGATGGGGCACTTGCGCAGCCTCTGGATATCACAGGATCCCAGAGTGGTTTGGGTTGAAGGGACCTCAAAGCTCATCCAGCTCCACGGGCAGGGACCCCTTCCACTGGAGCACCTTGCTCCAAGCCCCTGTGTCCAACCTGGCCTTGAGCACTGCCAGGGATGGGGCAGCCACAGCTTCTCTGGGCACCCTGTGCCAGCGCCTCAGCACCCTCACAGGGCAGAGCTCCTGCCTCAGAGCTCAGCTCCATCGCTTTGTAGGCTCCAAGCATTTTCATTCTGCCCAATATGTGGACACTCGGCACCTGGACCCTGGATAAGGACCCCAAGGGAAGATTGTCCCTGCATTGGTAGTGATAATGCCACAATTCAGGTAAGAAGCCACACTTCTCAGCTGAGAGCCTTGCACTGGTTCCCGTGCAGTGAAACCCAGAACTCAAGCTCACTTTTGCTCGCTGTATAATTGCCTTCAACGCTGGCTTTCCACACTGATCCCAAAGGACTGCAGACACAGGGTGTGTGGGGCTGGTGCCTTGCCTGCCTGCAGAGCATGCAGGAACTCCACCGCTCTCCACCTGAACTATCCCACTTTGTTTTCCTGGGCTGGGAATCGCATGCAAAGCCTCACGCGTGGCGAGCTTCCAGTCCAAGCAGGAAATACCTCGAGCTCAGCTTTTCTCATCAAGCTTCAGTCCTTTCCCTCTCAGCTCCGGCAGGAAGCTGGAAAGACGGGACAGTTGGAAGTGCTGGAGAAGCTGGAAAAGGCTGGGCTGGAAAGGCAGGGCCGGTTCAGCATTCACCCTTCCTTCATGAAGGAAATGAATCTTGAAATGAATCATGAAATGAATCTTGGGATTCATTTCCCCATGAAAACACCACCTTTCTCAGACCTCTCTGTCTTGTTGCACAGGAGCCAGTGGTCAGGGAGCATCCTCGGGACAGATTTAGTTGTTTCCTATTGTCCATCCCCTCTGCCTAGTGCTGTCCATCACTGCTTCATGATGACAGCAGCTCCAAAAGGCAGCACAGGCCCTGCTTTCCTCTCTCCCCTGTACATCTAACAGAGAAACACCAGGGATAGAGACCAGGGGAAACAGTGGTGGAATGGAGAGCAGCGCGTTCACAAGCACAGGAGCTGTGATGAAGCAAGCATGAATAACTCTCACTGAGCAGTAAGCAAGCTGTGCTTTGGAGACGACAGCACCTAACCCTACTGGTCCTAAGCAGCAGCCTCCCAACCAGAGAGGAAAGGGAAAGGAAAAGGACCTTTTATAAACCTCAGACCAAATTCCTGCTCCCCAGGCCTAATCAAACACAGCTCCCAAAGCATTGGCTGGCTGGGGGCTAAGTTTAGGAAGGTGCTTCCTTCCCTGCCTCCACTTTCAAACTAACCAGGATGAGGAGGAGTTCAAAGACCTCAATTGTTTGTGGAACACTTTGAACACAGAAAGGGCCTTGGGCAGGGAGATGGATTGTGGCTAAAGCACAGCCCCAGCAGGCAAGAAACCTTGCCTGCATTCCCTGCTCAGCCACAGGATCACCATATGGCCCTGCAGTGCTGTTCAGTGCCTCAGTTTCCCCAGCTGAGGAAATCAGGCTGAGGATCTGCCATGGAGAGCTGGTTAGAACATCACGAAGGCTCAGCGAGTCCTTTGCGTGGAGAATGGAAACCATTCTCGTTCCAAGGCTTAGTCCTTGCTTCAAAAGCAGTGGTGCTGTGCCCCTCAGGCTCAGTACATGCCCAGAGCAAGACAACCCTTGTCTAAGGAGCACCCCAGCCTACACAGACAAGATGTGAACAGAGGGGTCCGGGGCGAGGAGATGACTGGCCTGCTACACTGACTGGAATGTACCAGAGGAGAGGAGGGGCTCGACTCCAGCAGTCCAAGAACGCCCCATGGTATGCATAAACCCTATAAGCACATGTGACTGCTTCACTGTACACACCTCCTCTGGCTGAGGTCTCTCAAGCAGGGCGCACCGAGGGCAGAGGATTCACCTCCTCCCCGTCTGCTCCTGCTGTCTCCTTTCCATTTATTCAATGAGCAATCCCTTTGAGCAAAGTCTTTATCAGAGATTTACTGGCTGTTCCCAGCATTCCCTGCCTGGAACAGAGGCCCAGAAAACCTACCCGAAGCTGCAGGGTTTTAGGAATCCCATCTTTTCTGCCTAACGGGTGCCAGCAATCCCTGTCCAGAATGGTGCTGGGGTTGGGAAAAAGCCACGTATAGAGACCGTGAGCCTGAGCCTGTCTCAAAGAAGGTACCAGCTGGATGCCAGACACATCCCCTCCCATGCTCTGTGCTGTTCACAGCAGAAGTTATTGGTTCCTCAAGGTCAAAATGGGTCATGAACCTTTCCACGGGGTGATTCACAGACTCTTCTGCTACTTGGGAAGCGCCAGAGCCATTGTTCAGCTCAGGTGATGGCAGTTTATGGCTCTAAGGAGTAAGATCCCAGCTGACAAAGCCCGCACGCAGGTGTCACCCCAGCAAACCTGCCCATCGCTGAGCACAATGGCACAGCAAGCCCTGGGAAACAGGGCTGACGGGAGCTGTGCGATGGGCAAGAGAGCAAACTGCTCACAGTTAGCAGAGGGAAGCCCTGCCTCGCTCTAGCTTGGAGCAGAAAAGAAAGACAGCTCTGGAAAGGGTTAATTCCATCCAGGTAGGTTCCTTCGAAGCTGACTGTTAGGAGGCACGTCCCACCTTAACCACAGACATCTCCAAAGCCGTGACAGAAAGCTCTCGGTGCAAAGTCAGACTTGTTGCGAGGGCTCTGCCTGCTCGGAGCGGCCCCGTGTCACCCGTCAATCCCGGAGCCGCCTCCAGGGATGCGGGTCTCGGGTTACTACGGAGAGGAACCCGCTGCTGGAGCTGGCGACAGCTCCCAGCGCAGGAGGCATCGCGCATTCCTCCCCCAGCTAAAAAAAGCCGGGCTGGGCTTTGATCTGCGGGCTCCGTCTGCACCGCAGGGAGACAATGCTCCTTGGGGAGGAAGAGGAGGGGGAGGTGGACTTGACAAGACATTCCCTAAAGCACTCTTCTCTTCAGGTCCTAGAATCAAAGGGGATGAGGAGGCGGGCATGGCACCGAGGATGAAAGTGGAGACGGAGCCTGGCAGAAGGGGAGATACCACAAAGGGCCAATCCGAGCCTCCTTCTAAGGCAGGGAAGGCTCCAGCAGCAGAGGACCAGATGGCTGAGAGAGAATGGGAATGAGCCTGGAGATGTTTCTTCTCTTCCCTGGTTTGAATGCCAGCCAGGAGAACAGGAAACCAGTGCTGTTCGTGGCTTGACGTGTGCTTTATGCTCCTGAGAACTGAAGAAACATCCTCGCTGGCAGGCATCATGGTTAGACCAGGGGTCGGATGGGCATGGAAGCTGAACTCAGCTCCTGGCAGCCTTGTGTAAAGCCAAGGAGGGGATGGCCACAAAAAGGGACCCTATTGCATGGACATTTTGGCAAAAGTGGAGCCGTGGGTGGGTGGGTAAGTGATGGAAAAGGTATCAAAGCACAAGGAAAACCAGGAACATCATTCTTGGGATTGCCTCTCTGCTAAGAGGTCTTTCTTTGGCATCCAGTGAGGACCCAAAGACACGGGGACAGAAGCAGGGAGATGGAGATTGTCAAAGCTTTGAAGGTCTGCTGAAATAATGCTTACCTCCATGCAGCTGCCAATGCCCTGTCCCTGTTCCTGGCATCTCCTGTCTGGAGGAGGTGGCTGCTTTGCTTTCGGAGCACCTCTCCCTGTGCCATCAGCCACCAGCTAAGAAGACCCCATCAACCCCTTGCCCTTGTGTCATTGTACAAGTTAGACATAGCTAACGCCTTTCTGCCTTCCCACTGTATAAGATTAGGCTGAAGCCCAGCTCCCAGCCTCCTCTGGTGCCCCACAGTTACTGAAACACCCAATCTAGAACCAGCAGGATCAATATTTTTCTCCAGGCTGAAAACTTGCAAAGCAAAACTTAACCAAACCAGAGCGAATTCCAGAAGATTCATTTCTTCCCCACCTCCTCTGAAGTTTCCAGCCTTAGTATAGGATGGCTACGTGGGAAGCCTGAAGCTTCCGTAGTCCATTGCCTGAAGCTTCCATGTTCTGTTTCCTGAAGCTTCCGTAGTCCATTTCCATTTAACATTTTTCTTCCTATTGTATGGACACTTCCCATTATATCCCATTACCTGGAGGGTCACAACAGTTTCTAGATGAGTTACCTGATTGGAGCCCTATGACAGGTAAGGTTTGGGATGCAAAGGAAGATGCAGACCCTTCCTCCAAGGAATGGATGAGAGAAACGGAAAAGAACTCAACAACTTGATTAAAGCTGCACCAAGAGCCATGGAAGGAGAGCAGGTTTTCTGGAATCTCTAACCCTGGGGCCATCCCTCCTCCGGTAATCACTGAATCTCCATTCAACCTCCAGAACAGTCCCCATCTATGTATATAGATAGATATATACACACATGCGACATTAGTGCTTGGGAATCTTCATGCCCTGGGCCCTATCCCCACCCTTCACGCTCATTCTTTTCCACACTCCTCTTTTCCTTCCTCACATTCATTCAGAATCTCCCCTGCAGCAGGATTGGCCTCTGCTCCCTCTGCAGCCCAGGGCTGCTCCTTGCCTCTGCTTCCCTTGGCCAGGGACCCCGCTGCTCCCCCCCCCCCCCC
>NDXB01003417.1:0-19098 GCA_002631895.1 Agapornis roseicollis | reverse complement strand
TTCTCCCCTTTCCCTTTCCCCCCCCCCCCATCCACTCCCACCTCACCATGGGGCCCCCAGGGCAGAGCTGCCAGGGAGCCTGAACTCCATGGTACGTGTGTGTGCCTGTGGCTCCGGACTGAGGCTGGGTGGTAACAGCACTTCAAAGGGGCTGCAGTACCAGGGAGCTGCAAAGGGTGCAATTACCTCCCTGGCTGAACCCTCCGGGCTCTTTGAAGTAGAGCAGCATCAAGGGGAGCACCTTGCAGGAGCTGCATCAGGAGGGCAGGAGCCACTGCAGGCGCCTCCCCTGGTGTCCGAGGAGCAAGCCTACAGGTATTCCATACCTGCCACCTCAAGCCGTCAGGCCCGATCCTGGGGACAACTTCCAGGCAGCTCCAGCAGCACGGAAGTGGGATGCCCTGAAATGAATACCCCACAAATGAAGCTTGCATTTGGTGAAGTTAGACCAAATTCCCACTGCATGGGGAATGGTGTCAAACCATTCCCCTCCAGACTGCACCCCTAACCAGAGAAAATGTGTTCTTGATCTTTGGCTATTATAGAGATCTTGGGATACCAAAATTACTTTCCTTGGAAGTTTCTGGGATGTCATATGAAACAGGGTACCATGCAATATGAAACATCGCTCTAAATAAAACATACTGTTAAATGCTATTTTGTATAGGTTAAAGTTAGGTCAGATACAATAACATCAAGATGAAGCATCTTGCATTAAAAACACAGTTGAGATCGGGACATTGCTTCAGTACTGATGAAAATGCCCTTTAGAGGGATGCAACTGAATTGCAGCCAGTTAAGTTGCTTTAGTGGGAGGTGTCCCTGCCCATGGCAGGGGGTTGGAACTGCATGATCTTAAGGTCCTTTCCGACCCAAACCATTCCATGATTCTATGGTCATAGGCCTCCCATCCACACTTAACCAGATGTCATCGTTCTAGCCAGGTATCGTGGCAGAGCAATCCTGGGTGTTTCTATACAATTACTACTGGACTCCCTTTTACTTCCTCTTCTGCTTGCAGAATTCACACGAGATGCTGGCTTTGAGTGGGGCTTTCCCTACTTGATGATGGCTGAAACCTTGTTTGCTTGGTGTGCTTTACAGAAGCTGCAGATTCGATGGGCTCGTCTCCTATTAAGATGAGCAGTAAACCCCACAAGACTCCACTCACGCTGCCAGAGCTGCTCAAGCGACCCCCAAAAGTCTCTGTTGCGGGCTCAGGGTATGTGGCTGGAGCCCAAAGCGTGATGTGAAACCAGAAACCAGGGGAGTTCAGCCCAGTTTCGTGTTTTGTAACTGATGTTGCACAGCCCTGGCTGATGCTCAGCCACAATGATCCTGTGCTCGATGCGTCCTTCTCTCCCCTGCCCCACAGCAGGGACTCAGGCTCCCTCTGTGCATTCCCAACAGCATCCACGCTTCCTTCTCCAGGGCAATGGTGAAGGCAAACCTAATTCTTCAGCCCGTGATGTAAGTGAAGAAGTATAGGAAGAGTTTGGCCCTTAAGAAACGGAGCACTGAATGTCGGTATCACTTCATCTCTTCACTGTCATCATCCTCTGGGTGAGTCACCCCAGTTGCTAAATAAAACGTGAATTGGCAAATGGGAATGGGATTGGGAATGTGGCTGGTAGGGATGACTCAGTGAAACTCAGCCCAGCAGCCACCGAGACACCAGTGGGCTTGTCTCCATGTAGGAAGCATCCTGGAGGGTAACCCTAGGGCGATGATAAGGGGAAGCAAACCTCCTCGATGGGTAAATGTATGGCACAGTAAGTGGCTCCCATGAATAAATAACTACTACAAATTGTTAACAGAGAAGGTAATTCAGGTTGTGCATATTCCCCAAGGAATCTTGTAGATATTCCCAAAGGATGTGGCGAATCGGCCATCTCTTGGAGGCCCCCATGGCGCTGTTCCAGGTTGTGGCACAGGTTTGCCTTGGTGAGCCCTACTCATGCATGGAAACGCTGCTCAGCCCTGGCAAAACACTTGGCTGTGGTTCCATGGTGATGGCTCTCCCCTGGAGCCCTGTGAACAGTAAAAGCTCTTGCTCTCTTTGTTCATCTTCCCACCTTGAGTTGGTCCGGGGAGCAGAGCTGCCCCTGCGAGAGTGGGGGCATGGAGGGTTTCTTTAGGTTGCTTTCAGCCTGAAAGGTCCAAGGACAAGGAAAGGCCAAGAGTAACCACTTCCCCAGTGCCGAGCTGTAGTCCATCAGGATGAGGATGCCCAAGATAAAACCTAGAGCCTTTTGATAGCCGTAGTTTTGAGAGCTCAGCACCCTCATTGCTGTGCTCTGGAGGGACTGGGAGCAAACAGGCCCCGTGAGCATCTGCTTGGATGCTTCCCGACAGGAGCCTTTTTCCCTGTCTCCTGCCTGCTGCGCTCCCAGCTCTCTCCTCACCCGCTTGCGGAGGTGTCACAACACGTCTGTGTCTGAGCCCTTGGACGGAGGGGAGGGGGGAAGAAGAGGAGCCTGTGGTCAGCTTGTGCTTGCAGCCCTGTGGGCTGGCTCCAGCACGCACCCATCAGCGCAGCCCGTGCCTGGGGGTGGTGAATCCACACACACAGCAGAGACCACCTCAGCCTTGCTGAGGGCTTGGGCTCACAACCTGGATAATGGCTTTGAGCAGAGGAGGGGGCTGGCTGGTGGTGGAAGGGAGGTGGTTCCGTGCCCTCACCCACTCCCCTGCTTGTCTGCAAAGGGCAGGCAGGAGCCTGTAATTTGTGGGGAGGAAGAGGCTGGTTCCCTGGGCGGATAAAGCCTTGGAGACTGCAAGTTCCTCCCCAGCACTGTCGGGCTTGGGCTCCTTACTGGGAGGTCTTCAAAGCACAGGAGCTGCAGTGGGGACCCGAAGAGAAACGTCAGCCCCTTCCTCGCCTGCCCTGGCTCTCACAGCAAACTGAGCCCAGGGAGAAGGGAGCCGAAGCAGCAGGGCCCCCCCCAGGGAAACAGACACCCTGTGTGGTCCTTGGAAGCTGGTCCTGGTCCTGGGTCAGCAAAGGGCAGGATAACAGTGGGATCTTCGGTGTCACTGCTGTTCCCTGCCTTGTAGAGGTACCTAAAGCAAAGAGACTGCCCCTGCCTCAAAGGCAAGGCATGACACGGGAAACCTGGAGAGCAAAGCATCCACAGAATGGGGTGCTGTGTCTCCGGAGTCCAAGGCCATTACCTTCCCTGTAAGCTGCACCATTCCCATCCCAGAAAAGCAGAGACCTAGAAATAGAGGAGAACTACAAATGTAGGTCCCTATAATAGGACACATGGCTGGGAAGCCTTCATTTTTCCCCCAAGGGGGGGAATGGGAGCTCTTAAGGCTGACCAGGAAGCATTGGGGTAACAACAGCACCTTCATGCCCTTGGCTTGGCACTGGGGCCTGCCTGGGCACTGCTCGATGCAGGGAGAGTTAAATCAGCGCATTCCTCCCTGTGCATCTCCCTATCCCCTCCAGCGGGAAAGCATCCCTTTCCTTCCCCCCAGAGCACACAGGCAGCCTGGAGGGCTCCAGCGCAGGACAGCCAGGAACGAGCACGCTCTGGAGTCACAAGTGCAGAGCTCCTGGAGTGTTCCCAGCTTTGCCCTTCAGCTGCTCGCCCAGGCTGTGCGTTTCCTATGTCGCTCCTCTCAAAGCAGGGATGTCAACAGTCCCAGTGCGACCCCTGCCCCTCGTCCCAGAAAAGAAGAAACTTTCTCACTGGGAAGGAGAAGGAAAAGTTTCATTTTCTGTGTTTTCGTGGGAAGGGATCCAGGCACGAAGAAACTTCGAGAGAAAAAACCCAGCCGCCAAGTCCCGATATTCCCCCTTTCAGATCAACTGGAAAAAGCTAATTCATTCCTGGAAAGAGAGCAAAGGGAATGGTTTCATCTCAGACTGGTTCCAGTTCCAAACTGGTTTTGCTTGTGCACACGCACAGCCCTTCCCAAGTGCCCTGCTGGTTTCCCAAGGGAGGGAACCTCTTTGGCATCAGCAGAGCGATCCACGATGGGTCCTGCTGCCCCACAGCTCTCATTTACCCCTGGTCTTTCAGGCATCATCATCCTCAGAGCCCGAACCACCCCCCTTGGCTCGCGCTGGGGCAGAGCATCGCGCCGCTGGTGCTGGTAATTGCAATCACTGGAACGAACCGGGACAATTTGGGGTTCCAAATCCATCTGTGGCACTTCAAACAGTCCTCAGGAGAGCCAAGGGGGCTGCACTCATGCTCTCACAAGGGGAACGCAGAAAGAGGGTCCAGCTCCCCTCATCAGTGCCAATGTAAACCTGCAGCAAACCCACTCACGTTTATCCTGGAGGGAGCAAAAGGAGCTTCCAGCCAAGGCACTTTTCCTGTCCTGGGCAGAAGGCTTCTCCTTCAGTGTGTTTGTCTCAGTCATGGCTAAAGCATCAGTACTGCAAAGCCCTTGCAGCAGTGCCCAGCAGGGTCAGGAGGCCCCGCAGTGGAAGATCCATATGGATATGATGGATCCGTGCTACCTGAAACCCCAGAACTGCCTCAGACCCATCAAAGGGGCTGTGCTGGGAGGTGAATGCCTGATACCGGCACTCCAGGGACCTTTGGAGCACAGCTGCCTTGCATTGTGTTGTCGAATCTCCCCTGCCATAAGCATCCTCCCTTTAGCTGCCACTGAAATCCTGCTGCCGGGACCATTCAGAAGGCACAAGCCTCAGAGCCATGAAGAGCAGCAAGACTGCCATCAGCTGCAATGGGCGCTCAGAGGACTCCATCACAGTGGTAGAGCCTGTCCAGTGGTCCAGGAGTTTCACACCCCGGTAGCTACCACACGACCACGTCAGCTCCAAGTGCTCTTTGTCAGTTAAAACCAGCTGAACGTTTCCACCTGCAAACTCCATTGCAGGCAGGAGAAACAAGGAGAAACAGGCGGGATCAGGACTTAAAGGCAGCTGAAATGCCATGATGCCAAGACAGGACCCGAGCTGCCTCTGCTTTGTATTCCTGCCAGCTCCCGTGACCGGCCTGTTCCAATGCTGGCAACCAGAGGCTGAGCCGCAGCAAGCGCCTGTCTCTGGAGAGCCCTCCCAGGAGGAAATGTGGTTTCACAGTGGCTGCTTTTCCCTGGGATCTATTTGGAGCCATGACCCCACCCTCCCAAAGGCTTGATGGATGACCAGCCAGGAGGATAAAAGGCTTTCCTCTTAAAGAAGCCCAGCTAAATATAAACCCTTGCTGGCTTTAATGTGTCTTCAGCACTAACTAAAACCATCTGCAATGGTAAATCTGCTATCCCGGGCCCAACCATTGTCTCCCATGCAGCTCCGGACCCCGGAAGCTCCAGGAGCCAGGCTAAGATGGGAGCAGGGTGGGCATGCAGCAGAGATTCCGGCTGCTCCAGGCTCCGTGGTGTCCCGTGGGAGCCAGATGCATTCCCAAGGCTGTTTAAGTTCATTAAGCAGAGAGCAAGGGGCTGAACATCGCTTAGGGGAAAGCAAAAGCAGCTCCAGCACCTCTTCCCTTTCAACCCTTGTCTTTGCAGAAGCTGTTCCCTCGGGAAGCACAGTAAAGGCTAGGCTGGGTCAGCCAGAATTGAAGTCTCTTGGCAAACCAAAGCAGAGGGGCTCCAGCACCGAGTCCTTCCTGCAGCTCATCTCAGCAGGAAGGGGTTTCCTAGGAATCAGGGAGCCTGTCGGAGGAAATCCATAGAGGAATCTGGGATTAATCTGCATTTACCAGCCCCGAGGTGCAGTGCAATGAGGAGTTTGGTTTAGCCAAAAGTAGATAGGAGAAACCTGGCTCATTCTTACCAATAGCTTGTGGTGATGCCATGGTGGAGTTGGCATCCTTGCTGCAGGGGCACAGGGAAGATCTGGGGATGGAGAGTTAGGTACGAGCCTTCCCAGGGCTTGGATGTGACCAGTCTGAGTGCAAGGAAGCTCTCCTGACCTCTTGGTGCTGCTTGGAAAATGCTCTGTCACCATTGTAGGGTTACTCAGCCCATGAAGCCCAGGGAAGCCTGGCAGCAGCTCATAGAGATACAGCTGGGAAACGAAGGGATGTGCTTCAGAGGAAAACCAAGCTCTGTTTTCATAGACTCACAGGACCCCAGCCTGGTGTGGGTTGGAAGGGACCTCAAAGCTCCTCCAGCTCCAACCCCTGCCAAGGGCAGGGACCCCTTCCACTGGAGCCCCTGTGTCCAACCTGGCCTTGAGCACTGCCAGGGATGAGGCAACCACAGCTCCTCTGGGCACCCTGTGCCTCAGCACCCTCAGCTGGATGGAACTAGGACAGCACCAGCTTTGGTGCTCCGAAGATGGAGCTCGCTCCAACTCACCCTTTAATGCAAACCAGCTGAGGAAACAGAGAGGTCCAGAGCACCCAAATCCACCCGCTCTGCACCAAGAGCCCCCAGCCCCAAGCACTGCAGAGCCCGGAGCCTTCCGAGCCCTGCGCAGGGCGAGCTGTGGGCTGGGCTGTGCCAGGGCTCCCTGCCAGCCTTCCCCAATGGCTCCTACGCCTCCGAGCCCAGTTTAGAAGCCTTCGTTTCACTGCTTCCCAAAGAGCGGGCTCGGCTCGGCCCCTTCTCCGGTTCACTCTGCGGAGGATGCAGCCTGGAAATAGAGAAAGGAAGGGACACCTAAAAATAAGACATAATTACAGAGGGAAAGGGTGCTTGGAGTTCAGAGCGCTCGGCCTTGCTGGTAAGGGGTAACCGAGGCTCCTGGCTCACTGTTCCTATAGAGATGGGCAGGTTTTGACCTCTCAGGAAAGGTTCTATTGCCTTGAGCCCTGAAACCCCTGCTGTGCCTCTGGGGAAGCTCTGTGGCAGCAGAGAGAGCAGCACTCGAGCTCTGTGAGGTGTCTGCAGCATCCACACACTGCCCTGTCCTGAGCGAGCCTGCCCCCGTTGGGGCACCTTTACAAGGGTACAGGAGGCTGCTCTTGGTCACAGCCCGGAGCTGAGGATGGGGAACAGCCTAAGGGCTCTCTATGAGTGCTGCCCTTGGGATGGAGGTACCTGCCCCACTCCCTCACCATGTGGGGTATGAAGAGCTTCCATCAGTCCCTAAGGAAGCCATGGGCTGAACCTGGGGCCCTCTGCTCAGTGCCTGTCCTTCCCCAAGGCTGACAGAGAGCCAGAGGCGATGGGGACGTTCCTTGTGTGTGGCCATAGCTGGGGAAGGAGAAGCTCAGCGCAGGGAAAGGCTTCGCCGAGCCCCTCAGCCACCGACAGGACCACGAAGTTCAGGCCTTGCAGGGCAAAAGGCTCGAGCAGGGGGCACAGACCAACACCACACAAAGGGATTGCCCAATGGAGGCCCAGAGCCAGCCCTGCTGCTGCCAGCAAAGGGGATTCCACTGCGCTGAGGAGGAACTGGAAACTTGCTGCCGTCTCCAAACCAGACCTTCAGGGCTGCAGCAGGATGTGTGTGCCCAGGGACCCTGGATGGGAACATGGAAAGGCAGCACAGTGGCTCCTGCTTCTAAAGATCACAGGCAGATGCCTACCTAATTGTCCCTCTGAGGTGGTCCGAGCACCAACACTTCATGAATGGCTTTCTCAGCATCCAACCCCATCTTCTTACCTGGGATGAACCCCAGGGAGTTCATCAAAACAAGAGTCTTCTTCAGTGGATGGCCCAGAAAAAAGTAGTCCCAAGGCCCTTCATTCACACTGATTCCTTCTCCCATTGAAATGAACCCACCTTTGGGATGGAGCACAGGAGCCACGCAGCAATTCCTCTTATCAGGATAAGCGGCTTCCTAAGCTCTCACAGCTCAATTCATGACCTGAGCCATCAGGTTCAAACCTGGTGTGGCTGAGAGCATCTCCATCAGCATCATCTCCCCCTCGGAGTGACTCAGAGGGCACAGCATCCCCTGCTGAATCATCAGCAACGCTTCCTGCACAAGCCGGCTCCGCAGGGATTACTCCCAGGCAGAAATCAAGTGACCAAGGCAAACACTGCTTCACTTGTGGGAGCTGCAGGGCTGCTGGCCAGGAGCTGATGTGGCCTGCGCCGGGTGGCTCTGCTCAGAGCACTCCCGATGGAGGCATTTCTTGTCCATCGAGGTTTCCTGCCTTAAGGACCCCTGGAATTGCAGGGATTAGCTTGGAGCTACGAACCTGTCAGAGAGCCCCATCCCCGCCGCTGCACAAGTGAAGCCCAGGGGGATGTGATGTCCCTGCGGCTGCACAGCCAGCATCAGGCTGAGCTCCCCACAGCACCCACCTCCCCACTCCGCCTGTCTCCAGGCGCTGTGTCCAGTGCTGCCGGCATTCCAGGGCTCTGGCTCAATCCTGCCACGCTGGAGCCCAAGCGCTCCCAACTGCAGCCCATCACGGTCGGAACAAGGTGGGACAGGAGGAGCTTCCCCCCATGCCGCATCCTTTGCCTTTGCCTGAGGATGCTGGGTTATCCCATCTCCTCACCCTGACAGCCTCCATTGGCCTGGGCCCGCAGCAGCTCTGCCTGTTGGATGCAGGCTGTGTGTGTCCATGTGCCAGCCCTGTTGCCTCCCAAGGGAGCAGCCTGTCTCCCATTGCCGTGCCTCTGGCATCCTGGCACCATCGCTCCGCGTGTGGGAGGAAGTGGTGGAATAAGGGAAGAGCTCACGGGCTGAACACGACACGAACCGGATGCTCGCAGCGCTGCCGCAGCCATGGAGGTGCAGAACCCGCCTGGTGCAGCAGCGGAGACCCAGGCTCTCGTTGCCACCACATCACATACAGCGAATGCGGGCTTGCAAAGGCATCAGCCCAGGAAATGGGGAGCAATTCCAGTGCCACCCTCCCGCTCCCTCCACCCGAGGCAAATCTGCACGTGCCAACAGTACTGGGGGTTGTGGACCTCAGTTTCATGGTGAAAAGTGGGTAACATCTTGGTTTGCAGTGGTGCCATGGCTTTACTACATCCAAGCACCACCAAAGGGGCCCCTCTGTGCATCCCAGTGATCACCTTCAGAACAAGATCCCACCCTTTTTATCCAGCCTTTTCCTCCAATGAGCACTTTCCAGCAGGTGTTTTCCACCAGGCTTTCCAACGCTAGGTTCCGGTTGGGAAGAGAGGTGGGATCATGGCAGGAAGTCATTGCCAGGACAGGAAAAGTAGGAAAACAAAAAGCATGGCACTAGAGAAAACGCCTGATGTGGTGGTTACTGCTGGAGGAGATCTCACACAGCCCTCGCTGCCATACACAGGGCCCCCAGATCCCTGGCTGAGGCTATGACACGGCCACGGTGAGGAACAGGAATCTCTGGAGGGACAAATGGAAGTCAATGCTCTGAGGCTACCGAAGCTGCAGCCCTCCTCAGCCATTTCAGGCAGAGCCTCCTGACTGCAGCAAAGGGTAAAGGCCAAGCCCTGAGCTGCTGTAGCTCCCACTCTTCAGTGCAGCCTCCGCACCTGACCCAGGGCAGCATCTTCTATTTCACCCCTTTAGCTCCAGTTCTTTACCTCTCATTGTGCCCTAAAAGCTCCTTCTCCCTCATTGGGCATCTTCCAAGGACGTGGATCAGCCCCTCCTCTGATTCAGCCCCTTGTCACAAACCAGTCCCTCCAGCGTCCTCTGCACCCCGACCGTGCTCATCTTCCGGCTGGAATTTTCCACAGGGTTTACTGCCCACACTGGGAACCAGATCTTCCCCAACGCAGAGCATCAGCTCAGAGCCGGCCACAGCCAAAACCACCATCTCAGTCCTTCAGGGAGCAGCTAAAACACGGGTCCTCTGCAGAAACACCCCATACATCCCTCCTGCCAGCACCATCGCACACACACCTCCGCATCCCACTGCATGCTCACATAGAGGCACAATGGAGCCTGCATCTCAATTACCTCAACCCTGAGTGGTGGTGTCGCACACTGCAGAGCTCTGGGGCAAATCTAGTGGATCTTAGTGAAAACTCCAAAAGCAGAGGAGCTGGACTTGAGCTGAGCACCCTCCGAGTCCTTTCTGATGCAGGAGGCAGTGAGCTCCTGTTGCTGCTTGCATGTATTGCAAGCAAGAGATCAGATGAACCAAGAAGGACTGATGCTGGTGGTGACATCTGTAGCCAAAAGGCGACAGAAGAACGGGGGCTGAAGCTGCTGCTGGCATCCAAGGGTTAAGCCGGGTGCTTCAGAGCCGCTGACGGTGGATGGCTACTGCCATCTACGGGCCACATCCTGCCTTGGCTGCTCTCTGCACTGGGCCGGGGTAAAGGACAGGAGGCATCAGTTAGGGCAGAACAGGGGAAAATTAATGCAAAGGAAAAGCGCCCATAGAGATGGGTTCCAACTGCGCTAGCAGAGTGGGCAGTGGGCAAAGAGATGGGTCCCAACCCCTTGCAGCAGAGGCACCCACCCGGGGTCCCATCTGGCACCCTGGCTCCCAGTCGAAGTGTCTGGGATGATGCGGAAACCTCCACGATGGGAGGAAAAGAGAGGTCCCATCTCCCAGGAGCTGAGGGGGCAATGGGCACCCGCAGACCCAGAGGCCAAGAAGAGCGACTGAGACACCCAGTGAGGCCATCACCCTGTCCCATCCGTCACACGCGTCTGCCTGGGCCGAACCTGGCAAGGAAGCCCAGCACCAGGCAACGCTGTGAATCTGCAGGATGAAGCCAGGGGCTTTTAAACCCTTTAATAACTGCTTCTGACACTAGAAAACAAGAGAGTGCGCGATCACAGATTCGCTCCTGGCTTGGCGCTGGCACACTCTAAACACAGCCCTCACCCGGGGGGTGGGAAAAGGATCTGTGATCTGAACCCAACTCCCCGTGGAAATGGATTTGTCTGGGTTTAAATGGAAAACTTCAGGATCAGCTCTCATGGTGAGCTTAAACAGCAGAAGTTTTGCAAAACAAAACCTTTCTGCTTCCAGCTTTACAGAGTGCCTTGGAATTACAGAATTCCTTACCTGTACGGGGTTGAATTAACCAAATCCAATACAAAAATCAACCAAATTTCATGCAAAATATGAAGAAATTTAGGACCTGTCTATAACATCTCAGTGTCAGACACCAGCATTATGTGACCAAGGAAGAGCTTGCCAAAAGCTAACAAACACAAAGCAAACCCAGCTCCACCTCTATCTTGTTTCCCAACAGACACATCAAATCTGATTCCCACTGATTTTAATACACGGTGTCTTTATGCCATGGGCAGTGTGGATCCCAAGCTCCTCCTAAACAAGCAGGCAACCTGCTTCAAGCACCTGACATCACCTTGAATGAGTCCGTGTGGTCCAGGACAATGGCGAAAGCATCCTTGTGCGTGCCTCAGGTTTATCCTTGGAAAACATGGGATCGGATAAGGCAACCTCACCACAGCCTTCCTTCTGCTCTGGAAAAGACACCAACACCTGTGTGTAAGATGGCAGGAATCCTAACAACAACAAGGTAGGAAGCCAGACAGGCGTCCATTGGAGCACCTCCAGAGCAGAGCTGCTCCAGCCCTCGCAGCATCCCCATGGCCTCCTCCGGACTCACCCCAACAGCTCCACATCCCTCTTGAGCTGGATCAGGGCTGCAGGAGGGGTCTCCCCAGAGCACAGCAGAGGGGCAGGATCCCCTCCCTGAGCTGCTGCTCACGCTCTGAGGATACAGCCCAGCACATGGAGGGGTTCTGGGCCAGCTCATGGTGAGCTTCTCCTCAACCAGCAGCCCTTGGGGCTGCTCCCACACCATCTCTTCCTGTACTTCCTATACCTGTTACTGTGGTAAAGCTTGAGCTCAGTTATCAGCCCTAACTCTGAGCCCTCATTAATCTCCACCTGAAAACACCAGTGTGGAAGAGCCTGATGCAGCATCACCTACCCAAGCATCAGGGAACTGAGCACAAAGCAAATGAAAGTCATTGCCACTTTCCTGTGTTCAGACAGCTCCTTCTGAACCACCCCCATTGAACCAAGTAGTGCTAAAGCATATATTGCTTGTCTGGTACCTTATATAGCTCAGAATGTTCATTCTTTTACCAATTAATTTCTACACATAACAGAATATGGAATCTACTGCCAGAAGCCCATCTTATTTTGACTTTCTACTACCAATACACGAGGGAGGCTGCAGTAACTTGGGGATCTTGTGGCTGTATGTACAAAAGCAGCACAAATTAAGATGTGTTTTACCCCTGCTTGGTGCAGGAGTTCATTGTGGCACTGGAGGAGGGTGCCAAGGCCAGCTGAACAGCTCTCATTGACCCCTCTTACTATAGAAAACTCACGAGAGCATCCTGAGGTTGTTTTCCTTTTGCTTCCTCCCTTTCTGCTGCCCCTCTGCTGCCATGCCAGACTCGGTGTTCTCTTGGGGTGTGTGGGCAGAAGCCCAGGGCAGGAAGGGGGAAAAGCAAACCTAATTACAGGGGATGCTCTCAAAAATAGAGCTACTTTTCACTTGGTCTGGGAGCTGGTGTGAGAGGGAGGTGTCTGAGTGCTTTCCATAGTCCTGGAACAACAGGAGGGAGGAGTGACTGTCTTACACGGGTACAAAGTAAACTCAGAGTTCCACAGCCATCACAATAGAAACAACTGAAGTAATTGTCCAGATTTAGCTTTCTTCCCTTCCTGCTTCCCTGCTGTTTCTTTCCCTCTGCTGTTCTTTATAGGAATATCAACCACCTATTCCTTCCCTGCACATCTTCCTGGTGTCCATAACCTGACCACATCCTGCCCCAAACTATTACATCAGAAAAGCCAAGCCAGAGGAAGCGCCAGTGCTCAGCTGGGGAAGAGGAACAGCTCCTAGGGACCAGTTCCTGGAGAGGCACATGCACAACACCTTCTCAGTGACTAAAAAGAAGCACCTGCTTGGCTCATCACAATGAAAGCGCTGATTTGTACCAATATTGCAGGAGTCTGGAAAGGAAACTATGAGGAGGTGAGCTCCGTAGCAGTAACGCTACCTCACTTCACCACCTGAAACTCGTCTGCGGATTGACTCACTGGTACCCTCTCCCGGGCATCCCAGAGCACGGCGCACGGAGCGCCAACGTCCGGCCTCTGCTCGCACAGCCGAAAAGCCGCGACAGAAAACAGCTGCTGGGGGCATCTTCTACACACAGTGAGCTCCGCACCGGTGCCACCGGCACCGCTCTCGTTCCTCCCTTTCCCCACCTCAAACTTCACCTGCGGACTGCCTCTCTAGTGCCCTCGAACGGGCATCTCTGACAGGGCGCAGCTCACAGGGTGAGCATCCAGCTCCTGGTCCTACAGCCGCAGAGGCTGCACATCATTGGACTTTGAGGTGGGAAAGCGAGGAGCGAGAGGAATGCGGGTGGCAGCGTGTGCCGAAGGGGCTCAGCACCGGTTTCTGTCCTGGCTCCTCCGCGGTGGGAGCAGGGGCTGGATGCTCGCCCTCTGCGCGCTGTGCTGCGGGATGGCCGGGAGAGGGCACCAGAGAGGCTGCCTGCAACTGGACTTGAGGTGGGAAAGTGAGGACCAAGCGCAACGCTGGTGGCACCAGGAGACAAAGCTGCTGCTGGGCCTCACCTGCACGCACATCGCTCCACAACGGTGCCCTCCTTGCTTGGCTCACCTAAAATCCCACCCGTGTGCTCTTCTGCCCACGGTGAGCTCCTCAACGGTGCCACCATCCCGCAGATGGAGCTTCAGTTGGCAAAGCACGGGTGGATTGCCATGATTGCGGCACCGCAGCAGAGTTCATCATGTGTAGGGGATGCCCAGCACCAGCTTTCTGTCCTGGCTGCTCAGGTGTGGGAGCAGGGGCTGGCAGCGTTGCTGAGCTCACCATGTATAGGAAAGCAAAGAGAAACAAAGCAAAGCCTTATTCTACAAAAGGCCTGTATTTATGGTAGAAAACAAGCAGGGGGGTGCCTCGGTCTGTTAAAGTCCACCTCGAGCAGCAAGTAGGTGCCTCGGGGAGGCCGAACGCAGGGCAAAGCAGGGCCAGTCTGAGCTGCAGGGCCAGCAGCTGTCCCACGCATCCCAGTTCCACACCAGCATCACACGAGCTCTCTCCTGCACGGCAGAAGGAAGGGGCCCACTCAGAGCGCAGCGATGGCCTTGGCAGCCACACGGCGGCCCAGGGGCAGGCTCAGATCCGTGATGGCCAGGACGATTTTGGGACTGGACATGGTGGACACTTTCACCAGCTCCGAAACCTGTGAGGAGAGAGCAGAAACAGCAACTCATGACAGTGCTGGAGACACGAGAGCAGCAGAACAACCCTGTCCCATGGGACCGGCATCCTACAGCACCCTGTGACCATGCCGAAGGACATCACAGCCACAGGACTCACCATGGTGAAGGGCATGAACTGGAGGATGCTGCCACGGCTGCCCTGCTCCAAGCAGTCCACGCACTCCTCCATGAACCACTGGACAAACTGGGTGTGGGTGCCAGCTGTCTTGGCCCCCAGGATGGAAGAGATGAGCAGAAAGAGGTTTGCTGTGGAGACAGGGAAATAGCAAAAGCCAGGTCAGGAAGGCCCAAGGACAGGTCCCCACCAGTGCGTAGCCACCAGGTAACCCGGTGGTACCCAGCCCCATTACCTAGCACCCTGTTCAGTGGGTCCCTCATGCTGATGGTGTGAAGCTGGGAGGCAGACAGCGAGCTGCTCATCGAGCGATCTGTTGGGGAGCAGAATATGCATCAGGCTGGGGGAGGCTGCAACGGCCTCTTGGCCCCCTCAGCCACGCCAGTGTGCCCACTCTGGCCATTGGGCTTCAGAAGGGGCTTTGCCATGAGCTACCCCCTGGCATGCAAGAGGTTTGGATCATGGCCCTTGGTACCCCCCAAAACCGAGCTGCTGGAGCACACCAGAGAAGTGCAGCAGGCAGAGGCCTTGCTTTGGTCTCCACCCCTCTCTACCACAGTACAGGCAGATGCATGGCCCAGATATGAGGGAGCAGAGCCCCCCGGAAGGGCTCCAAAGCTGCTGCTCCTACGGTGACACTTGGCTCTTGTACAACCCAGATTTACCCCGAGGCCGACCAAGTCTCATGGCCTCTGCAAAGGTTTAAGTGTGAGTGAGGCCATGAGCTGCCTCCCTGCTGCTCCCTGCCCGGGTTTACCTGCAGCAGTGCCTTGCCCCTAACGCTGCGCAAGGGCACAAGCAGTGCAACGCGGTGTCACGATGGGGAGAGCAGCACAGATGTTCAACAGCTGCACAGCAGCACTCAAATCTCACCCACAGGGTCCAATTTAGCTACCAGAGCTGAGGCATGTTCAAAAGGAGCAGCAGATCTCGGGACAGAGCAAGGGGATTTATCCAACTCAAACCATGAAGCGCTGCAGCCTGCATCCGCAGGACAGGAACTGTGCCGTCTCCGATGCAATGGGATGGGAATCACCTGGGAAGGCTTTTATGGAGACCCCATAGAACACTTCTAGTGCCAAAACTCCTCAGGCCCCACCTTGTGCTGCTCCGAGGATGCTCACCAGAAAAAGAAGCGAGCCCTCCCACACTTTTCTCATGGAATCACGAGTTCCATGGCTGCAGGAAGCAGCTTTTCCACATCACTGCAGCAAACAGCCCCCAAAAAGTCCTGAATGTCACTGGGAAGAGGTGGAAATGCCTCAAAAGTTGAACTAGAACAAAGGCAGTGAAATAAAGGGGGAAACCCTGTATTTCAACAGCCACAAAACCAACAAATCCCACGGCTTGATGGATGTGTTCAGAACTCCTAAACCAAGAGGAGGTTCAGATAATGGAGAAACAATGACCAAGAGCCTCCTGACTCAGGGCCCAGGAGCCCAGGCAATGCATGCGGGAGCAGTGACAGCTCCATGCTGCAGAGGGGAGCAGCAGGGACACACGGACGTGACTGTGGGGTTCATCTGCTCCTTGTTAATGACCCAGGAATGTCAGGATTTAGCCACAAACAACGGGAACGTCACCTCCCACCCCTCCTGCTGCAGCCCAGCAGCTCCTCAGTCCCACATGGGCTGGCTGGGGGTGACAGGGCTCCAACAAAACCTCCCTGAGCACCTCCTGCAATGCACTGGGGTGGTGGCAGCATCAGGAGGGGAGGGGAAACCTCATCCCCTGCTCTGATGAGAAAAATTAAGAGCTTGATACCTTCCAAAGTGTAAAAGCTCCAGGGTAGCTCAGCAAAACACGCGAGTGCTCTGCATCTGGCCAGCTTGGGAAGAGAAGTGGCTTGTGCCAATACACATTTAATGGAACCAGAGCTTGGTTTGGGTTGAAAGGATGCTTAAAGCTCCTCCAGCTCCAACCCCTGCCACAGGCAGGGACCCCTTCCATAGAGCAACTTGCTCCAAGCCCCTGTGTCCAACCTGGCCTTGAGCACTGCCAGGGATGGGGCAGCCACAGCTTCTCTGGGCCATCACCCTGGGCCAGAGCCTCAGCACCCTCACAGGGAACAGCTTCTGCCTCAGAGCTCAGCTCAGGCTCCCCTGGGGCAGGTTCAAGCCATTCCCCTTGGCCTGTCCCTACAGGCCCTTGTCCCAAGCCCCTTTCCAGGTTCCCTGCAGCCCCTTAAGGCCCTGGAGCTGCTCTCAGGTCTCCCCTTCAGGAGCCTTCTCTCCCCCAGGCTGCCCCAGCCCAGCTCTCTCAGCCTGGCTCCAGAGCAGAGCTGCCAACAAAGGACACCCAGAGCAGGTCAGTTCCCTCCCCAGCTCCCACCTCACCCGCACTTACTGGGGCTGGAGAGGATGTTGGCGTCCTCCTCATTGGAGCTCAGCAGGCGCATGAGCTTGGAGGGCTGCGTGTCATCCAGCGGGAAGAGGCTGATGTAATCCTGGGGGTTGGAGGGGGTTCAGCCCCACCAGCCCCTCTCCAAGGGGGGATCTTGTCCCCCTCCTCCCCAGGGCTGCTGACCCCCTCTGGGCTCTGCACGGAGAGAATCCAACCAAACCCTGCTCCGTGCCAGACTCACCTCGATGTCCTCTCGGTGCCTCTTCTTCTGCCTGGCAGAGGCCTGGCCCTTGTTGTGGGAGGAGTAGGAGCTCAGGGCACACCAGACAGAGAGCCTGGGGACAGAGCAGGGACACTTCGAGGTGCTGCCAGCCCACCATGAGCAAGGGAAGGTGGCAGAGCCCAGAGTGTGTGCCAGGATGGGAGGTAGCCAGTCTCTCCTCGGTGAGAAGCAGCAGGGAATGGGGCCCAGGACACCAGTGTGTGCACTCCTGGCAGCACTGTGCCAGGGCCAGCATGGGAACAGGGTGGCTGGGACCCCCATCCCAGCACAGAGCATGTCCCCATCTCCACAAACCCACCCCACGCAGACAACGTCCACCAGCTCGGAGTCTTACTTGGCCAGGGCTTTCCCTGGGGGGTCCATGAGCGTGTGCCACTTGGAGGAGTCTGTGAGCAGGTTGGGCAGGATGTGACCCAGCAGGGTCAGCGTCAGCTGCTGCATGTCCAAGCAGAAGATGGCGTAGAGCAGCTCCACAGCCCGTAGCGTGTGCTCCTTCCGTGTCTCCTTCAGCAGCTCCTGAGGCAGAGGGCAGGGCTGAGGGAGGCATGGGTTCACCTCCAGCACCCAGGGCTGGCAAAGCAACCAGCCCAGGCACAACCAGGACTCCTGGGCACTAAGAGCATGGGCTAGACCCACCAGTCCTGGGTTTGCCACCCTGCCACCTCCCTCCTCCAGCCCATACCTTGACCAGGTTGTTGCAGAACCAGTAGACACCCCCCATGTGCAGCAGGGTGTCAAAGATGTGGATGGAGCGGCTGTCGACCCAGCCCTTCTCCAGCACCTTGGTGAAGACACTCGTTAGCACCTCCTTGATGGGCTTCTTGGGAGGGAGCAGGTTCCAGTAGGGAATGGTGTCCATGCCCGTGGAGGGGAACTTGATCTGCGTGGCCGTCTGCTGCAGGACATCGGCACACATGTGCTCCAGGATGGAGCTCATGATCACCACGCTGCAGGACAGAGACAGGGAGATGGGGTCAGGCAGGCCCCGGGAGGAGGCAGAGCCCGAGGGCTGGAGCTCACCGCTCGTTGTAGAACTGGAGCGTGTTCTCGCTGCACAGGGGGGTGGCCAACTGCCGGATCATCTGCAGGGACTTCTCCCGCTCATCCAAGCCCAGCATGCGGACGTGGGCCACCAGCCAGGCCACGGCACACACGGCCATGCTGCACACCTTCCCCTTGATGTTGTCTGTGATTTTCTAGGAGAGGACACGAGAGCAGAGGGGGGTGAGCGCTGGTGGGTGCATGCACAGGCTTCATCTCAGCATCGCCTCCCAGAGCGGTGGGACCAGACTGCAAGGTCATAGAATCCCAGCCTGGATTGGGGTGGAAAGGATGCTTAAAGCTCCTCCAGCAACAACCCCTGCCATGGGCAGGGACCCCTTCCATAGAGCAGCTTGCTCCAAGCCCCTGTGTCCAACCTGGCCTTGAGCACTGCCAGGGATGGGGCAGCCACAGCTTCTCTGGGCACCCTGTGCCTCAGCACCCTCATAGGGAAGAGCTTCTGCCTCAGAGCCCAGCTCAGTCTCCCCTCTGGCAGGTTAAAGCTTGTGCTGGTCCAAGAAGGTCCAAGTCCTTCTCTCCTCCATGCAGTGAACCTGCCCCCACCAGCCCCACTGCCTCCAACGGGGCAATTTGGGGCAGGATCAAGGGGCTGGAGCTATGGCAGTTCCCCACCTGAGTCACGAAGGAGCCACTGAGCTCCACAGTGGCTGCAGAAGCGTTCATGGCAGGAGGACAGGGGACCCCTGCCCTGTCCTCAGGACACAGCACAGTGCCCTGTGCCCTTGTTCTGCCCCATGCTACCCTCCCACCAGGCCCACCTGGATGGACTCGAAGGTGAGGACACCATTCTCCCAGGCATTAAGGATCTCCAGGATGGCAGCTGAGATACTCAGACACGCCTCGTGCCACTTCATCTGCCTGTCAGGGAAGAGGGAGGTGAAGGGAGTGAGGGTCAGGCACTGTCCAGAGCAGCCATGGGGTCAGGGAAGGTGGGGTGGGTGCTCGCCTCCTGCTCTGCAGGGCGGGCACGCAGGCTGAGCTCTTACACCAGCTTCATCTCAGAGGAGTTGTTGAGGAGGGCGACCAAGGACTCCACTTTGGTAGAGTCTGGACGGAAGCAGGGGTGGTCGGGGTTGAGGATCTTCCCCTCCTCGGGCATGCAGGTCAGCATCCAGGTCTCAAAGAAGGGCACCTCGCCCGGAGGGCTCAACTCCGATAGGATCACCTGGAAAAGGAAGCAGCACAGGGTCTACCACAC
>NDXB01003415.1:0-15049 GCA_002631895.1 Agapornis roseicollis | reverse complement strand
GAAGGGGGGGGGGGTTTTCAGGGAGAGGGGAGGAAAAGGAAGGGGCTTTTTTGGGAAGTTGTGCGGGGAGAGGGAGTGGAAAAAAGCTTTTAGGGGAAGGAACGTTCTGGGTGGAAAGGTGGTTTTGGGGGGAGGAAACGCAGGCTGAAGGTGGAGGAAGGCCTGGGGGGTGAAGGAAGGGTTTTAGAGGGAAGGAGAGAGGTTTTGTGGGAAGGAATGTTCTGGGTGGAAAGGTGGTTTTGGGGGGAGGAAACGCAGGCTGAAGGTGGAGGAAGGCCTGGGGGGTGAAGGAAGGGTTTTAGAGGGAAGGAGAGAGGTTTTGTGGGAANGGGGGGGGGTTGGCGGAGGGGGGGAAGAAGAAGGCCAGGGCTTGGAGGAACCTGGTCAAGTAGAGGGTGTCCCTGCCACAGGCAGGGGATTGGAAGCGGATGAGCTTCCAACGCAAGCTATTCTAAGGCTTAGGGAGGGGGAAGAAGAACTTAAGAGAAGAAGGGGAGAAGGCCCAAGCGGTTCTTAGTGAGAGGGACAGCTCTGGAGGAGCGGCGGCCGCCGCCTGTCAGGAAGGGGATCGCTTGCGTCGACTGTTCCGGCAACGGCCGGGGCGGAAGCGGCGGGGCGGGGACGGGACAACCATGGCTGCGGCCGGGGAGAAGGGCTGCGAGCACTACCGGCGGGGCTGCCTCCTGCGGGTGAGGTGGTGGTGGTGGTGGTGGCGGGCGGCGGGTCTTGGCGCTGGAGGGTTCATTCCGAGCCCATCCGTTCCGTTCCGTTCCGTGCCGTGCCGTTCGTAGGCGCCGTGCTGCGGGAAGCTGTACGCCTGCCGGCTGTGCCACGACGGCGCCGAGGAGCACCGGCTGGACCGGTTCCGTGTGGCCGAGGTGAAGTGCACCCGCTGCCGCCTCCTGCAGAANGGGGGGGGGGGGGGGGGGGGGGGGGGGGGGGGGGGGGGGGGGGGGGGGGGGGGGGGGGGGGGGGGGGGGGGGGGGGGGGGGGGGGGGGGGAGCGCCATGTTGTGTGGGGCCGGCCGCGCTGCTAACGACCCTCTTCCCGGTTCCTCCTCGTGTTCCCGGTGCGGCGGCAGGCCCAGCAGCGCTGCGAGGGCTGCGACAACCTCTTCGGCGAGTACTACTGCGGGATCTGCCACCTCTTCGACAGCGACAAGAAGCAGTACCACTGCCCGGAGTGTGGCATCTGCAGGTGCGTGAGGGGCCGGCGGGGCCGCTGCTCGGGTTAAGAACGGAGCAGGATGGGAACCGGCCCTGCCCTGACGCTTTTCTCCTCAGGATCGGGCCAAAGGAGGACTTTTTCCACTGCTCAAAGTGCAATTTGTGCCTGAGCTTGAGCCTTCGAGGAAAGCACAAGGTAAGAATACACCTGTTAACTCTGTGCTCTCAAAGCAAAACACCCTGAAGGTGAAAGCTGACCTTGCCTTGTCTGCATCGAGGCCACACAGCAGGAGGGGCAGCAGGTTCTTTTTAAGTGCTCCTAACAGCAACGCAGAGTTGGGCTGGCTTTACAAGTAGTTAGAGCTACAGGAAATAAACACCTTGATCTCTTCCTCTGCTTCTTAAAGGAGCTGAGCTGAGATTTGATTTGATGGCTGATCTCAGATTGTGTCAGTTTGAGCTACTCGTCCTGCTGCAGTATAGGTAATGCTAGGCTGCTTGCAGAAGTGCTGGGAGCCCTTATGTCTATGTTCAAGCTGTTTGGTGTTTAACACTGTTAGCCACCTGTTAGTTAGAATCATAGAATAGTTTTGGGTTGGAAGGGACCTTCAGGGGTCATCTAGTTCAACCCTCCTGCAGTAGGCAGGGGCATCTTCAACTAGATCAGGTTGAATCCTCACAGCTTCAAACCTAATTCAAACAGTGATGTTTCATACATATTTTCTTGTAATTTTTAAAGTATTTTAGAATTTAGGAAAAAAATAACGTCGTAGAATAACTTGTTTTCTTTTTTTTTTTCCCCTTTGCAAAGTGCATTGAAAATGTCTCCAGGCAGGACTGCCCGATATGCTTGGAGGTGAGCTGCTGCTTTTTGTCTCAGGGGTTTGTGTGTGGCTGGTTCTTTTACTCCGACTGAATCAGTTTTCTTGTCTTCTGTCTGCTGCTTGCCTTGAAACAGGATATTCACACATCTCGTGTTGGAGCGCACGTGTTGCCTTGTGGTCACCTTCTGCACAGGTGAAGCATTGCAGATACTTAAGAGAGGGGAATAGCTGCTGCCTGGTACTTGGTGTGCCTTCAGCAGCACTACAGGCCTGGTTAGTCGGTATCAGCTACAGACAGCTGGTTTCGTAGGGACCCACATGGTAGGGATCAGTCTCTGTTTCATTGGGAAATCCTTTAGGAAGGTTGTCTTCCTTGCTCGGCAAACTTTGGTGGTGGCAGAAGGACCTGTGTAGTGTTCATGCTAAGCTCTCCTGTGCTGAATTTCCTTCTGTTACTACTTAACCTTTCAAGAAATCCCTCCTTGGGGCAGGAAGCAGTTGCATGATAATTTTAAGAGGTTGGTGGCAGCTCATCCATGAAGTTTTAGATTGTTCCATTAAGACTTCCTTGTCTCACCCCTCACCCCCATTTTCTCTCTGCACTGAGTGAATGGCTTCCCTGTTTCATGTAGGTCTCCCCAGACGAAGTCTTCCAACTCCTGAACTTCCCTTGTGATGCACCACACTCCCACCTTAAGCAAACTTGAACCACACAGACCTTTTCATAGTATTGACACTTTTCCTTCATGTTAGAAGACCTTAGGATGGAATCAGATGTACCAGGAAGCTTTCTGTTCCCTTGAACTCGGGCTGTTTTTCAACTTCTGGTTTGGGGCACACTTCTGTGTGCCTTTATTCGGTCCAGGTGTATTACTAGTCAGTAGTTGCATTCTTCTTACTGAACTTCTCACTGTGTTTTGTTTTCAGAACATGTTACGAGGACATGCTGAGGGAGTAAGTGTTTCTAAATGTCTCTCAATTTTGTTGTAGTCCAAACAAATTGCTTAGAGGCAAATATCATGCTGCCAGTCATGTACTAAATAACTTAAAGCAAACTCCTGAAGGGATAAGGAGCTTTTAGTTTCCAGTTCTGCTTGGAAGAACTCCTTGATTTCAAAGAACCAGACTGGTGTGGGTTGGAAGGGACCTTAAAGCTTATTCAATTCCAACCCTCTGCCACAGGCAGGGACACCTTCCACCAGACCAGATTGCTCCAAGCCCTGTCCAACCTGGCCTTGAACACTGCCAGGGATGGGGCAGCCACAGCTTCTCTGGGCACCCTGTGCCAGGGCCCCACCACCCACACAATGAAAAACTTCTTCCTAAGATCTTATCTCAGTCTCCCCTCTGGCAGTTTAAAGCCATTCCTCCTTATCCTGTCCCTACATTCCCTTGTCCAAGTCCCCCTCCAGATTTCCTGCAGGCAAATTTGTGGTGGTTTTCTTCAGTGTGATATGAAACTTGTCCTTTTGGGTGGACTTGTTTCATGACTCCGCTCCATCTTCTGATTTAGCTTTTTTTTCCCCTTGCAGAGGTTACAGGTGTCCTTTGTGCATGCACTCTGCTTTAGATATGACAAGGTACTGGCGCCAGCTGGATGACGAAGTAGCGCATACTCCTATGCCCACAGAATATCAGAACGTGATGGTGGAGGTAAGAGACAAGACTTGAAACCATGACTCTACTCTTAGCAGGTCTGTGTCTCTTTACTGTCGGCAGTAGAGGGCACTAGGACCTTGTCCTGGATCAGAATTCAACCGGATGCTTAAATTATGAAGAAATGTCATGCGTGGGCTTACAGTATTCATTTGCTGGCTTTATAAACACCAAAAAAAAGAAGCAGCCCCCACCTGCACTCCAAAAATACCAGCCCCAAACCTACAATCTCAGTGGTGTAGGATCACACAGCAGAGAAACAGCTTGGTCTTTGGAAGTACCTTGCTTTCTCTGGTAGTGTTAGGCGATGTCTTGGTGAAAAGCAGGGCCATTTTATTTTTAACAGCTTGGAGCTTTGTGTTTCAGAGTAAGATTGGTGGATTTTGTGTAAAAACCTGAAGCTGTTGCTTTGTACAAAGCCAGCACACAGAAACAATCTGTGTTTTCTTTTGGATTCTTTGTGTTAATTCAGAACCATGGAACTCATGATGTTGCAGGTAATGCAGCATTAAGCAGCCTACAACATCAATGTTTTAATTGCATCTGCTATGGTGTAGAGAACCTATTCTGCTAGGATTTCTTGTTTTGAAAGAATCTCTTTCCTGTCTATTTGGAGAAGAGCACTTGCTTGCCTGCATTCAGTTGCAGACCAGCTAATGCTGCTAGCTGCTGATAGTGTGCCCTCGCTTCACCTGAGGGCTTCTCAAATTGTTTCTGACATCAGGAGAAGAAGCCAAAGAGTGTCTGTCCCTGACCTATGCAAGGAGTCACCTAAGGAGTAAATCTTCTGTGATTAAACAGTGTGATCTGAGTGTTACAAATGGAAAAGTTAAATCAGCTCCACTGTCTTTAAAAGGAAGACATTTTCTGCTTTGTCCCCAGTGCCAAACGAGTTCTGTGGTTGCTGGAATCATGGTCATAGCGTACTGCTGAGCATCCTGCTGGTGCTAAATCCTCTCTCTGTCTTTTCTGCATGCTTAGATCCTTTGCAATGACTGCAACGCCCGCTCTACAGTGCAGTTCCATGTCCTAGGCATGAAGTGCAAAAACTGTGAGTCGTACAATACCACCCAGTATGGAAAATGCAGCCTTTCTTTGGAGGAGCAGTGACCAAGACAGGCTCTGGACAAGAAACACTCCACCTTGGAAGAGACTATTTAAAGAAAAAATAATAAGCAAATAACCTACTTGTCAGTAAAAATTTATTCCAGATCCTCATGGCACAAGTTAAGTGGTTACAAGATGTAATTCATGGTGGTGCAAAGAAGTTCTGGTACCTGTGCCCCCTCCCCAGTACATGAAGCATGGCGTGGGCAGGCCCTTGGGAAGCTCCCCGCCAAGTGGTTAGTTCCTAGAGAATGGCACCCTTCAAAAGGGCTGTTTGCCACATTGGAGGCAGCCTGGAGGAATAACTACTCAGGAGAATGAGGAAGGACAAGCAGCTGATGCAGCAGATGATGGGCTAGGGTGGCTGAAGGTTGCTCATGTAACAGGAGGTGGAGGTACAGCTATTCTGGTGGCAGCTGTTGGAGAAAACAAACTTGTGAGAGTGGCCTTTTTGCATAAAGCTGACATCCACAAAGTTCTATGCCAGTACATTTTGTTCCTCCTAAGTGATGTGTTTGTTCTAGGGCCTGTGAGCAAGTGGCTGCTGAGGATGAGCTGGCAGAAGGGGCGTCCTTGGGTGATGAGCACCCTAAAGACCTAGCTGCAAGGCCACCCTTCTCCCACAGGCACCCGTTTCTTCCTCATTTTGCTTTATTCCCTTATAAAGGCTGAGGTGTTGTGAGGTTTAGACACTCACACAGGGTGGTGCTTTGATGGTTCAGTAAATGAAAGGGAAGCACATATATGTGTCTTGTCAGGATTGGCATCGAGCTGAGCTGGAGACATTTGCTAAAGCAGCAGCAGTTCGTAGGCACTCGAGCAATGCAGGGACCAATTTTTTTGTGGGGTTTTTTGTGTTTTATTATTAGTTTTTTACAATGGTATCTGATTTCATTTGTGGGGAGATGAGGGAGGAGTGCTTTTAGAACACAAAACCCAACAAACCTCCCCACCTTTCGTCGCGTAATATCCTGCCCAAGGTGTTTTGCAGTCTAAATATTATAGCAAGTTCTTAGCTTCTGAGGATTTCAGAACATGCAGATAGTTTCCAAGAACGAAATAAAGTAATCAGATTACTCTTCATGCAGCTACTTTTTTCTAACCTGTAAGCCAGCAGCTTTTCTTCTTCAGCTGATGGTGCCCTTTTGTGTATGAAATACCAGGAGTGGTCTGGAGCTTGCCTTTCCTGGAGTCTCTCTTCTGAAGCACTTTTCTCTCTGCTGTAAATTGATGTAAAACAGCATCTCTATTAAAACAAGTCACGCCATAGGCAGTGTGCTTCTCTCTTTTTACTCTCAGATTAAAACTCCCAACTGAGTTTAAACTATGGTTCAGTACTGAGAAATAAGGGGTTGATGAATGGCTATGTGACCTGTGGGTCTCTCTTACAAAAAAGAATGGTCTTAACAGCCCAAATACTTCTGTGGGATGAGAGGATGGTGTCCCCCCAGCACTGAGGCTGACTTTTCTCCACCCTCCATGGCATTTTGAATGACCCCACTGTGGGGAGCCGTGTTTGGGCTGCATCAGCAAATCCAGAGCCCATAAAAAGCCTCAGGGCTAGGCTGGAAGGGAGCAGGGTTTTGGGTGAGGGAGCAGGTAAGGCTTCCTCCTGTGATTGTGGAGCTTTGGGGATGCTTCTAGGGAAAGGTGTTCTTTGGGATGTGTGGGGCACCATGTGGCTTCTGCCTTGGAACTGGTGTTAAAATTATGGAAGTGGTGGGGACTGGTGGTGTCAGAAGTCACAGTGCAGGAGCGTGGCTTGGCTATGTGCTGCCTTCCCATCTTTGCATGACTTGGGCTTGGGGTTGCATGTTCTGGGAAGTGCCTCTCGGGGGGGATTACGGGCTGGGAAGCAGCTGGGTTGGCTGTGGAGCTGTGAGTCCCTACTGTCAACTGATGAGTGAGGTGTGCTTGGTGCTGCCATCTCTGCTTGACCTCAGGCTCCTGTAGATGATAAGAAGGAGTCTCCTCTTGTTCGTGGGTGACACTTTGGTTCCTCCATTGAAGCTTCCAGCAAGATTCCCTGCTGCTTTGGAACACCATCTGAATGTGTATTGTTATCTGGGGACTTTGCTTCCTTCCCTGGATGGAGACCTGCTCTCAGGTAAGCCCTGATGGGGCTCCTATCAGCCTGGAGGAGTTGTCATCTCAGAGCTTTGGGGTCTTGGGACGTGCCCAAGAGTTTCTTTAATCAGGAATAAGCAGCAGACCTGAGTGTGCAGGGGAATTTGAGTGCCTGCTGCCAGCAGAGCTCATACCACCACCATCACCACCACCACTGCTGCCCAGAGCTGGAGGACATGGCTGAGGGCTCCTGCCTCTTGCTCCCCAAAAAGCTCCAGGCAGCAGCTCAGCACAGTTTGGCTGCTCAGAAGCAGGATGGAAAGGGTTTGGGTGATGACAGTTGAGTGTTTTCAAGGTGCTTTTCTTGCTTGGGTATTGCTGCCCAGGAGGTGACTTCCCTGTGACAGTTAAAGGACAGGCAGGATTAAATGAACTGTAAATGGGATAAAAATGTGATGTCAGAGGATGCTTTTGAGATAAATCTCAACAAAAGGGAAAGTTGAGGTTTCTGTATTATTAAAGCAGTTATAGAATCATAGAATGGTTGAAAAGGACCTAGTTCAAATAGTTCCTTCATCACACTTCTAGCTGATGCCTGAGAAGCAAATGGGCGTTCATGGGCTGGGATTTGGGTGGTGGCTGGAGAAGTAGAGGTGGTGTGGAGATATGCTGAGACCATCCAGCGTAACTGGGGAAAGAAACAATCAATTCCTGTTTCTGTTAAAAAGCCACTAGTGAATGGATGCTCAGAGGAAGGTTGGGAAGCTCTGTCTAGTCCTGGTTTTGGGCTCCAAAACTGGGGCAGGCTGTCTCTGCAGATGACTGTCCCCAGCTAGGTGATGAATGCTTTGGGATGATGGCAGAGGTGATAAAACACTCTTTTAGGTTGCTCACAAGCAAGTCTTGCATGACATAGGGTTGTTGAAGGTCCCTGTTTGTGAGAGAGTTGGTGTACTTCAGCCTGGAGAAGGCTCTGAGTAGACCTTTTAACAGTCTTCCAACCCCTAAAGGTGTAAGAAGGCTGGAGAGTGGCTTTGGACAAGGACATGTAGTGACAGGACAAGGGGGAAGGGCTTTAAACTGCCAGAGGGGAGACTGAGATGAGATCTTAGGAAGTTCTTCCCTGTGAGGGTGCTGAGGCGCTGGCACAGGGTGCCCAGAGAAGCTGTGGCTGCCCCATCCCTGGCAGTGTTCAAGGCCAGACAGGGCTTGNCTGTGAGGGTGCTGAGGCGCTGGCACAGGGTGCCCAGAGAAGCTGTGGCTGCCCCATCCCTGGCAGTGTTCAAGGCCAGGTTGGACAGGGCTTGGAGCAACCTGCTCTAGTGGAAGGGGTCCCTGCCCGTGGTAGGGGGTTGGAACTGATGAATTTGAAGATCCCTTCCAACTCGGATGAGTCTGTGATTCCTCAGCACCCGGTAGCTGTTGCCTTTAGAAGGTGGGCAGATGCTGAGCACATCTGAGGTGCTGCTGTTGGACACAGGCTTTAACTTCCCTTTCGCGTGTCCCTTAAGGATTTGCACCGGCAGGTGGAGATACGGAGGCTGTAAGGTCCACACTGTCCTCTTGGAAACTGGGAGGGCTGCATTGGCAGCCCAGTGCCTGTGCTGATAAGCCTTGGGCCAGGGATGCTGTTATCCCTCCGTGTCCCTCACACCTGGCAGGCCTCCTCCCTCCAAGAGGAGCAGTGTGGCCATGAAAGCCTGTGTGGTGGCCATGCAGGACATGAATTTCTGCAGCTAGAAGCAGCAATCCGGCCTTAAGAAAGAAAGAAAAACCCAAACCAAACCAAACAATACAAAATAAACCAGAGCTGGCAAATCCCCCCTTCAAGCAGCTGCCAGGGAGAAACAGATGCAGCATCTTGTTCATTAGCTTGATGAAATACATATTTGAAAAGCTGCATTGTTCCAGGGCTGCTGAGTTCCTGACCTGGCAAATGCAAGTGGGGACAACTAAGGGAGGAGTGGATTGGTTGGGGGTGGTGGATACACACTTAGGGTGGGTGTTGCTGTTGGGGAGCACAGGGGAACGACACGGGCTCATCGCTTGCCAAAGCTGAGGTTGAGTTTCTGTCCAGCTTGTAGCTCCCATTTCCAGAGTGTTCTGCTCATTACCAGCATAGCATTTCCTGTTTGTGGGATGGGGGTTTGGTGGTTTGTGTTCTTTTGTTCCCTGCAAAAGTACTGTTCATTCAGCTAAAAAACAGTAACATGGGAGCAGATGGGAAGCCAACTTTGGAAAACTACAACGTGAAGTAGCCTTGGAGTGTGTTGCTGGTTGTAAAACCATGCTGCTCAAGTCCACAAGCAAACAGATTTGATGGTGAGTGGTGATTTAATTTTATCCCAGCTGGAAATCTGTCGATTTGGATTCCAACCACAAGAGGAGGCTGAAAGAAAAGCCTTCGTTGAGCTGAGCTTAGGGAAGCGGCTCCCGCAGCTGGACTGGAGAAGGAAAATGATCTTGGGGGTGGGATCTAGCTGATTTTGACCTTTGGCTGTCTTGCTTTTGGAATTTGCCTCTGCAAAGTGAGGGGGGCAGCTGGGGAACCTGATGCCACTAGCTGAACCACTTTATTGTGCATTTAACTTGGCAGCAAGCCCTGAACTCCCTGTGCCAGGGAAATAAATGGTATTGCACAGCAGAACGAATGTCTTGCAGAGGTGCTAAAGATACACGTGGTGGATAAAGACAGTCACGGAGCTGTTGTATGGGATATGTGGTGTATGAAGCTTTGCTGCCCTGAGTCATGAAGATGCTAGATACAGCCTCTTCTAGAGGGGAAGGGGGGGGGGGGTAGGAACCAGAGGCCCAGAGGCATGGAATCCTGGAATGTTTTGGGTTGGAAGAGACCTTAAAGCTCATCCAGTCCCAACGCCCTGCCTGCCATGGGCAGGGACACCTTCCACTAGACCAGGTTGCTCCAAGGCCCATCCAACCTGGCCTTGAACACTGCCAGGGATGGGACATCCATCCTGGATAGCAGTGCCATTGTGCAAAGTGGGTTTCATTCGCACATCTCTGGGCTTCACTTCCATCCTCCCAGAGTCTAGCACATCTGGGGATACTGGTCCCCTGCATCCTGGCCCCTCTGCTTTGATGGAGAGGGGGTTCCCAGTTTTGGGTGGAAGGATGGGTAGAATGACTCTGGTGTGGTTTTGTCTTGCTGGCAGGAAACAGTTAAGTGTACTTTCATGGCCTTGGGTCCAATAACACCATTCAGGGAGGGAAGTTTAATTGCATATTAAACCTCCTGTACAGCCTTTCCTTCCTGTTGGCTCTTCTTGAGGCGGTTGCATGCCTGGGGATGGGTTGTGGATGCATGGTTGGAGCTGAAGGGATGCTGGGGAGGTACCCCAGCGCGGCGGATGCTCAGCTGGTGGCAGTGGCTGTGAAACTCGACCCTAAGCTCTATGGAAGCAGCAGCAGTGTGTTTTCACTCTGCATCCCTGGGAAGTGCTTGGGGAAGGGCAGGGAGAGCTCTGCAACTGGTCCCTGCCTCTTGGGTGGGAGAAGGCCTTTCCCAGAAGCTCTGACTTTCCCTGTGGCCAAGGCTGCTGTCTTGCACCTGCCTGGCTGCAGAGAAATTGTCTGGCTTTTTCTTTCCAACTGGAAACAACACTGCTAGGGAAAGGCTCATAATGTTGTGCTGTTTGTAACTCAGAGGGTGAGCAGAGCATCTGCCTTCCCACCTCCAAGTAGGGTTGGCTTCATCCAGGGTTGTGCTCATACCTCTGCACTAGAAACATGGTGACGTCCTTGCATTTTCTCCTTGATAGTCTCTGTTGGAGCTGGGAGACAGTTTGCACATGGGACTTGTAACTTTTCTCTTTCCACTGCTGTGAAATAGTTGCTCTCTGGCGCTGGAATGGATTTCTATACCTTTAGCAAGGAGCTGGCTCTGGCCTGGGTGGCAGAAGCTGGAGCAGAGTCTCGGGGATCTTGGGGTGCTGGCACCCCACTTTCCTCCTCTTGCTCCTCTCCTACAGCTTCTGAGGACAGGAGTCCCTTGGGGTGGGTGGAGTTGCAAGTGCAGGTCATATAGAATCATAGAATAGTTAGGGATGGAAAGGACCTTAAGACCATCCAGTTCCAGACCCCTTGTCCTGTCACTACAGTCCCTAATGAAGAGCCCCTCCCCAGCATCCCTATAGGCCCCCTTCAGATACTGGAAGGCTGCTCTGAGGTCTCCACGCAGCCTTCTCTTCCCCAGGCTGAACAGCCCCAACTTTCCCAGCCTGTCTTTGTATGGGAGATGCTCCAGTCCCTGATCATCCTCGTGGCCTCCTCTGGACTTGTTCCAACAGCTCCATGTCCTTTTGATGTTGAGGACACCAGAACTGCACCCAATGCTCCAGGTGAGGTCTCACAGAGCAGAGCAGAGGGGCAGGATCAGCTCCTTGGCCCTGCTGGTCAGGCTGCGCCCACTGAGCAGAGGGGATGTGGTGAATGGCAGAGGTCTGGGTGCTCTATGAGGAAACCACCTTTTTAAACCTGTGAAATAACTGCAGAATAATGGATCGTCTGAAGCCCTGTGAGAAATGGTGAGGCCTTCAGCACTTACCTTTTCTAGTTGTGGTCCATCGAAATCCCTGAGGGAGGCAGCTCTAGGCTGGCTGCTGTGGCCCTCATGTGATGGGAAACCCCTCCCAGGTCCTGGTTTCATAGAATCACAGAATGGTTTGGGGTGGAAGGAACCTTGAAGCTCATCCAGTTCCAACCCCCTGGCACAGGCCAAGGCCCTGTCCAACCTGGCCTTGAACACCTTGAGCTTTAGCACAAGGTTAAGCAGGAGAGGGTGAAGGTGTTTTGCCGACAAGAGATGTTTACTTATGATTTTAGGGGGGAGTTGGAACCTATATTTTTCTCTATTTAAACACTGGGAACTGCATCATCATCACCACTCAACAACTCCAAACAGTAAAAAGGCTAGAAACAAAAATGCACAACACTCGCTACAGCATCTGCAGAGGTGAGTTGGATGGGCTGAAAGCCAAGTGGTTTTAGTGGAGGTAGCTGTGAACCATGGGAGCTGAAGGGAGAGGGTTTCCCTGAGCTGCCCAGTATTTGAGAAATGACCTTTGAATAGGAGCAGCATCCAAATGTGACAGCAACCCAGTGATGTGCACTCCGTGGACGATGGAAACAAATCCAGTGGTCCTTGCATTGCCCACTTCCCAGTGGGTTCTGGGTGGGAAGTTGCTTGTTGGAAGCTGGAGCTGTAGAAAGGTGCAGTGCAAGGACAAGGGGGGATGCCTTCAGCTCAGGTCTGAGCTGCTGACGTGCCCTGCTCTCACCCAGGGAGTAATTACTTCATCTAATGAGCATTGTTGCTCCTGGAGGCTGCAACCAAGAGCTATTACCTATCATTAATCCATTAATTTCATGAAGAGGCTGAGAAGATGACACTTGGAAACATGCTGATGAGATGTTAGCATATTCATAAAGGAGCAAAACAAAAGCACGATTAGGGAGGGGAGAGGGAATCTGGAAATGGGGGTGGTGGAAGCAGTGTGTGGCTCCCTGGTGAGGGCAAGGCAGGAGACCATTACCCGCAGTGCTGCTGCGGAATGGGATGTTCTGCACAGAGCTATGTAAACTATGCTTTTCTATATAAATAAAATATCTCTGAGATTAAACTGAGCCAAAGAGGGTGGAGGAGGGGTGGGAAGCCTTTGGGAAAAATGGGGCTTGCTATTTTTGTCAATAAAACAAGTTCTTCTCATCTTTCTTAAAAAGAGAATGGAAAAGGGGGGGGGGAAGGCTTTTTGAATAGCATGTTCTGGCTATTTTTAACCTTCTTCCCTGCCACAGTACTATGGGAAGACAGAAATCTCTGAGTAAGCTGGAGGGTCTGAGGTGAGAAGATGAGAGGGGTGTTTGCAGCCCTCGCATGGAACACAAGCATCCTTCCTTTAAGGGCATCATCCCCCACCATAAAGTGCTTTTTCCGCATGACAAATGCATCTAGGATTTCTGCCCTGCACCTCAGCCCTGGCTGGCATGCAGTGCTGTAACCATAAACACATTATCCATGTCACAAGGTGGGTGTGTTGTGAATAAATGCAATAGAGAGTCTGGAGTGGTCACCCAAAGAAGCCCCTTGGTGTGGTCTCAGCCGTGGTTCCCACTGCTCTGTATCAGAGCTGCCTGCACAGCATCCTTCCTCTAGCAGAACCCAGCTCCTGCCTTCCCTTCTGCAGGTCTAAGGTTCGGGTGATGGGCTCAGTGGCTTGAGGCATGTATGGAGGTGGGATGGCCATCCTTTATTGTTTTACATTACCTGTTCAGGGAGTGTGGTAGGGCAGAGGCTTTGCCTTGCTGCTTATACCACCCCTGGGTATAAGCAGCAAGGCAGAGGGACCGGGGGGGGTGGGAGGGAGAGCAAAGAAAAGGCACTGGGAATAGTTTCTGGTCCCCAGGCTCTTGTATGGAATCTCCTTTTGCCCTGGGATATCCCCAAAAATACCTACAGCCTCTTCGTTGTATTGTAGGCAAAAGGGATTAATCCATTTTAAGTATCCAAGGGTGGTAGGGTAGAGCAGGAAAGCACACTCCATGTGCCAGCCTTGTGGGCCTGCAGCTCAGCAGTGCTGGGGATGAGATGGAGGCTTTGGGTTTTGGCACTGATGTAGAAATGAAGTGTGAATGTGCATGTGGATTTAGCCCATGCTAATGAGGCTCTGGGTTAATTTCTTGGACAAACCTTCCTCTTAAAACCTCTCAGTATCCTGCAGATGATGCCTGATTTGTGGTCTCCTTTGTAAATAAGAAACATACTCTCCTGGGGATTGTATTTCCTTTCGAACGAAGGTGATGGCTTTTCTTCTCCCTTTAGTCCCTCATTTGAGCAGAGTGATCTTCTCATAGTTCAGGGTGTGGGGTTTCATGCCTGCTCTTTGCTGTTGCTGGACAATATTGAGCTCTAGTTCAGGAGGGGGTTTAAAGCTGAGTAAAGCAGAGGGACTCCCCAGTGGGCGACTTCTTGCTGGCAGGAGCCTTTTCTGAGGAGGTTGTGGGGAGGACAGGTGCAGCACTGCACCATCCTGTTTGAAGCAAGACAAGAATGGGGGGGGGAGTGGTGTTCTTATGTTGTAGTTTTTCTTAGCCAACGGGGCCTAATCTGCTACTTCTTGGCTTCCAAAAGGGTGAAAGGGAGTTGTGCTCATTCCAAACACTGCTGTGCTTGTCTCAGCACTGCATTCCTCTCTTTTCCACTGCCTCCCTAAACACATCCTATCTCTCCAGAGCTTCACGGGAATAGATGGCAGCATGGTGTCTCAGGGAAGAGGTCAAGCGGGATAAAGAGCAGTCCTACCATAAATCTCATCCCGTATATGCCCCTAACCCCAACAGTTCCCCAAGCTGGCTGTGCCTTGAAGATGCAGCAACCATCCACTGCTTTATTCGGTCTTGACCCTGGCTTTAGCCACCTGACCAACACTAATATAATAAGAGAGATGAAAGGATGAGCTTAAAAGGAGTCTAAGAAAAGGCCAGGAAGGAAAAGGGAAATGCATAACAATTACATTTCCTTTTGGGAAGTGGAGCTGGAGGCGATGTCCTCATTTCTGCTGACCTTCTCAGGTGGTTGTTAACGTGCCGGCTGCATTTATTGCTCTTGCTTGCTGAAAATCAAGAGGTGATGCATCATGCAAATGCCCTGAGCTTTGATGTTGCCCAGGACTCTGAGCAAATGGCAAAGCCTGTTTCCCAGCCGGCATCATTGATTAACCCAAAGCAAACCACTGCCTGCGTTTTGGGTGAGATCTGTTTGCATCCCATAGGGAATGATGGCTTCTGCTTGGTTGCCCTCCTTCTTAGCCGTGAATGCTGTGCTGCTTCAGATTTAGCAAGGAGGTATCTTGGAGGATGTTCCAATGAACCTCCCTAGGCAAGGAAACGGTCAGTAATTGAGAGCAGGGACATAAACTGCTGCAAAATGGTGCACCCCTACCTGTGCAGCCCCTGGGGTGATGGTGGCCAGCGCTGGGAGTCTGCTGGGATGCCCCAAACCTTTGCAACATCATTGAGGGCTGATTTATTGATCATGGGCAGAAAGGGATGTGGGCTGGGGTGGTGATGTGTGTGAAACGGCTTCACTCAGCCCAGGAGCGGGTATGGTCGTATCCTGGGCTGCATCAAAAGAAGCATGATCAAAGGAGGTGATCCTGCCCCTCTGCTCTGCTCTGTGAGACCTCACCTGGAGCATTGGGTGCAGTTCTGGTG
>NDXB01003413.1:0-10615 GCA_002631895.1 Agapornis roseicollis | reverse complement strand
TGACCAAAGAGGTATTCCATACCATAGCACGTCATGCCCAGGAGGTAACTGGGAGTTACCCGGAAGGAGGGGGAACTTCCTGGTCGGGCTCGTTTTCGGCGGGTGGTATCGTACCTTCTTCCCTTGTTTTCTTTGTCATTGTTATTATTGTTGGTGATAGCGATAGTGATTTGTGTTGTACCTTGGTTACTGGACTGTTGTTATCTGACCAGTGGGAGTTCTTCGGCCCATTTTCCTCCCACTCCTCTGGGAGTGAGGAGGAAAGGGGGGGGGAGGGGCAGGAAGGAGGGGTTGAGTGGGTGAACGTGCTGCCTGGCTGGGTTCAAACTACAACACATACCCACAGATATAATAGAAGTGGTTTCCTTAGCAACCATCAGAGTCTGAAGAAAAACGTAAGTTCAATATTTCTAAGTAACAGTAACAGAGAAAACCAATTAATTCCAGAATATTAATTTCCATCAATTCTAAAATTATTAGCAACTATTCCAAACTGAATTACAAAATACATTATTATCCTTCAGAGAATAAATCTCTCCAAATTAGTTTAGTAAATTTTCCAAATTAGTTTGGAAAATTAAATGAAAAAAATTTTCATAGAGGTGGTAGTAAACATCTTTCCACTTTCCATCTGCCCATTGCAGCATTTTAGATTTCAGTTAGCATTTTAAACAACATTAAAGCCTATTAATGATAACCAAAAATCTCTGTATTGCTAAAACTGCATTTAGCAATATTTTCTTCCTAAACAGAGAAGCAGACAAAAAACTGGTTTAGAACCTCAGTCTGCCTTTGCTAGATCCACTAACTTGAATTTATAAAATTAAAAAATGATACTGTTGACTCCCACCTATATGAAGATAAACGTTCAAAATGGAATTGATTGTGTCCTTTATAATGAGATTTTCTTAAGTGTGCAAACAAAACAGCATGAAAGAATAACTGCTCTAAACTTCCTCAATCCAGTTTAAGCCACTTCTGAGTTTGAAGCCAAGAATAGCAGATTGTGTTAACTCTTGAGCTACTGAAGAGTTTAGTAGTCTGAGGAGTTTACTACATTTAGCAAACATTTATTATGTTTCATGTAAACTAAAGGAAATTATGGAGATTTTGTTTATTCTGAGAAGTGCAGGATGCAGACATCGATACTCATTTTCTCAGCATTTTGACTTGCCTAATCTAAAAATTTAAAAAAATGGTTGTGCTCTGAGTCTTCTGAGGAGACTAATCACGATCATCAAGAAAGGCTTTGCTAATTTGTTATCATCCATAACTCTCATTTACCCACTTTCTTTTGTAATACCCTAACAGATTTTCCTCCTCCCCTGTCACTGAAATCACTCCACAATTTTCAGAGAATGCCAACTCTTAGCATGACTAACAGGTGGCATGCTCAAGGTCTTGGCCTTTATCGTCTTGGCCATACCCTCAGGAAACCATGCCTGTTCACGACTGATGGGGCTCAACTGACCAAGTGGGGCAAGAGTATCCTGGGTCACAAGCTGGATGGGTTTACAAACAGAGCTTTAAACTAGATTTAGCAGGGGAGAGGGATGGAGTTCTAAGCACCAGAGACAAGCCAGAGGCTCCTGAGATATTAGGAAGCAACCAGAAAACACCTGTGAACTTGATGGGATGAATCACATGATTGGAGCGCAATGATTGAGGGCTATAAACTATTCAGATGGAACAGGTAAGGAAGCATAGGCAGGAGAGCTGCGCTGTAGGACAAAAATGGGGATTGCACATAGCTATTTTTGAAGAATAACAATGCACAAGTGTAGAGCTTATGGGTGAAAATTAGAGACCAAGCCAACAAAGTAGACTTTGTGTTTAGTGTCTGCTACAGGCTGCTGGATCAAGAAGTTGATGAAGAGGTCTTTCTTCAACTGCAGAAAGCATCATGCTCAGAAGCCCTGTTCTTGATGAGAGTTTTCAGCCACTCAGGTGTCTGCTGGAAAAGTGCCGCAGCAAACTGCAAGCAGTCTCTGAATGTTTTAAGACCAATTTGCATTGCTAGTAATCCAGCCTGGAATCATACTTCCCATATTCAGGTAAAGGCAAATGGCTTAGACAATGCTAATTTTGCATAAGCTCAGTTGCTAGAAAACTTCCATTCACTGCCTGTGTAGCCAATGACATCTTAGCAATGGAAATATTAGAAGCACCAAAAATTAAATAAGTCATAATTTTTGCAAGTGTAGAAGTGAACAGTCTTTTCTCAATGCAAATTCTAAACAGCTTACACAGCAGGACAAGGATTTTTAATAAATGTAATTATTCATTTCTTCAAACATTACAGAAAACTTCAGTCTGACAATCACAGAACACAGCGTGGACAAAATATAATTTATATTAGTATAGAACCTTGTAATTTCCAATCTCATAACAAAAAGAAGATACTGGTAAAGAAAGACAGAACCAGGTCACTCTTCATGTTGGTGCAGTAAAAAGTGATGATGTAGTGTATGCTAAGTGGTTTAAAATTGGGGAAATATAAAAGGTTAGCATCTATATTTACCACACCTGGTTACATACATAATTTCATACATGTATACTTCACAAAATCTGGTTGTATTTATGGCATGCATAAAAGCGTATAACATTTCAAAATATTTTGTGTAAGATAATATATTGAGCTGTTCACACTCTTAGGCGAGATAGATCTCTTAGGCGGGTAGATCTGTAAATTTTCCCTAAGGTACCAGGACTCAATGAAAGAACTAATGCAACAGGTGTAATTAATTTTCCTTTGCTCAAAACCAAATTAAAAAGTACCTACTCAGTGGATGTCAGAATATAGACCCTCAAAGAACTTCAATAATAGTACTTAAAAATTATATAGGAGCAGGCAGAAGCCTTTATTTGTAGTCTCAAAATAAGTCAAATAAGTTATATGAGTACTGAAATTAAATTGTTCCAATTATTAATTCCTGCCCACACACATTTGTGAAGAAGTATCAAGTCAAATTTCTGTTCATCTTTTCAATTGCAAAAAAGTATTTTTGGTGTCCTTTCTTGTGCCTCAATATTACAGTTTCTCAGAAAACATAGAGAAAACTCAACAAAAATAACTTTAGTTGACACATTTTCTGCAGAAAGTATCAATGCTTTGCGTGTTTTTTAAATGAAAAAATGCAAGGTTTCAGTTTTTTGTAAAATCCAAGAAAGATGCATTTTTTAAATCAAATTCATTTCTTTAAAATAGGCTCTCTTATAATTACTGTCAAAGAGAAAAAACAAGTGAGCCGTACTTCTGTTGTACAATATAGATGGCATTTTTCAGACATATCAGAAAACCCAAGTGCTCTGCTAATTATTTTGGACATTTTCTGTACCGGGGCTAATAGTCATAACATTCAAACTTTTTGTAACTTACTCAGCATTTTATATCAACAATAACTGTAATATGTTTGTGATTTTTAACAGGCATAATGAAGTACTTCCCTGAGCAGCACAGCTAATGGAACCTATTTTCACTTGGATCATGTCAACTGTCTGATTGCAGCACTTACCTACTTTCTCCATAGATGAGGTATTTATAACGACATTTTCCCCTGAAGACTCTCTAGTGACTGATATGATTTGGTGGCTCATCTCTAGCTTTTCCTTCCCTCAAAGCCATTTGTACATCTCTCTTATGAACCAGAAAACATTTTCATTACACATGCATGAGTGTTTTAAGAACTTTAGCACTCTGCCAATGTTTGGTTGAAATTAAGTCAGCAGATTGAAAAGTTATTCAAGAAGAGGTAGATAGAAAACAAGTGTATAAGCTTTAACTCTTTGGACATCAATGAAAATATTTCTAATTATTCTCTGACGCAGTGGCTGTTTCTTAAGAACCCGTAAATGCACAGAACTTTCAAAGTACCCTTCATGATGATTATGTTATCTTCCAGAGCTAACAAAAATGTAGTAAAAAATAAAAGAAACTTTGTGTGAAACCCCTAAAAAATACTTCAGTAACAACCATTCCTTAGTATTACTGATGATTCAAAGTATAGTAAAGTTACTCAAGTTTTCAGGTCTAGTATTAGCATAAGAACTGTGAAGCATTTACAGTTTCAAAGGTTTTGATTGATGTTTAACTCATACTAAGTAGGAAATAAAAGGAGATTAAAAAAATATCAGATTTTAAAACTATTTATATGCAATTCTAAGCAAATATACTAATTATTCTGCAGCATTTAAGAATGTAAGTATCAAGTGACAATAAAATAACAAGAATTAAGGACCCTAATGAAGGAAGTTGCTTGTGCTGTGTTCACAACCCATTAATCCACTAGAATAAGAGCAGCTTTTTGTTTATCCATCTCAGTTACTGTTCCTGTGTTATAAGCAAAAGAAAAGAGCCATAGAAATAAAAATATGTAAACTTCACATCTCACAGAAGGTCTCCAAGTCAAAAGCTGTTCTTCAGGGTCATGATAGCTTCAATTTTTAATAACTAATATGAAAAATATAGGCCAGGAGGTGCTTAGAACACGTTTACGAAAGAGAAGGTGCTTACTCTGATGCTAAGCATAAAAGACCGAGAGACTCCTTTATATGCCTTCTGTGTCTTCTTTACATAATATTTAATAGCTGAAAGACATATCAACATTCTCAAAAGATCAGTAACATGTTGCTTAATGAATGGTAATATTTCACTCTTAAAATTTTCTTTCTTTTGCCCTAATTTTGCTGTATCTGAGAAATTACTTTAGAAGCATTTGTCATGATCTAGAATAGGTATAGCCCAAGAGAGGCCAGATTATGGAAATACAGCATCTATTTTTTTCTGCATTTTGATCAGACATAAGTGGGGCCCATTAGGCGCCCATTACTTCCTGCAGTGCAGGGCAGAAGTTAGTAACTTGCCTTAAGATGACTCATTCACAAATTAAAAATGAAAAGGAATCAGAAAAACACAATTACCTGGAGAACAGTGTTCAGATCTTGGACTCCCAACACACGAGGAACTTGGACCTGCTTGAGCAAGTCCAGAGGAGGGCCACAAAGATGATCAGAGGGCTGGAGCACCTCTCATATGAAGACAGGCTGAGAACTGGGGTTGTTCAGCGTAGAGAAGAGAAGGCTCTGGGGAGACCTTATAAGAGTCTTCCGGTATATAAAGGTGCCTACATGAAATCTGTAGAAGGGCTTTTGGCAAGGACATGTAGTGATAAGACAAGGGGGAATGTCTTTAAGAGGAAGAGGGTAGATTAAATGGGATATCAGGAAGAAATTCTTCACTAAGAGGGTGGTGAGACACTGGCACAGGTTGCCTGTAGAAGATCGGAATGTCTCTTTTTTTCCATGTGTTCAAGGCCAGGCTGGATGAGGCTTTGAGCAACCGTGTCTAGTGGAAATTATCCCTTCCCATGGCAAGGGGGTTAGAACGAGATGATCTTTAAGATCCCTCCCAACCCAAACCATTCTGTGATTCCATGGATGCCAAAACTTTAGAAAGCTCTCATCTTTGTTTTTCAGTTCTTTTTCTTTTATTTGTTTTGGTTTTTTTTAATTTGCTTACCTCAGTAATGTGTAAGGGCAAGAACGCTATGTACTGTGCGGACTGCTAAGTCAATATTGTTTTCTGTGATAACAATCATAGAATCATAGAATAGTTATGGTTGAAAAGGACCTTAAGATCATCTAGTTCCAACCCCCCCTGCCATAAGCAGGGAAACCCCACACTAAACCATGCCATGCAAGGCTTTGTCCAACCTGGCCTTGAACACTTCCAGGGTTGGAGCACTCACAACTTCCCTGGGCAATCCATTCCAGGGCCTCATCACCCTAACAGTAAAGAATTTCTTCCTTATACTTGATAACACTTTGTGAAAGATTAATTTTATCATGCTGTAAAAGTAATAACTCATCAGCAGTTAAAAGAACAAAGAAATAGTATTGGTAGAAGTACACAGGAGGTAAAAAGGAACAGTAAGAAAGTTTTCTAGAGGCTCAGGTAAAGTTAAAATTAAATTGAGGATTTCTTTATAGCAGGCAGCTTTGGCAGTAGAATTTGGGAATCAGAGATACTGATTAAGTGTCAGGACATAAGGATATATATCTATAAGGATAACATATAAGGATATGTTATATAAGGATAGCGTATCTTTATATAAGGATAATAGTGCAATTATAACACATCATGCTTAAAGTTTAGTCATCAGAAGATATACATTATTCAGAAAAGTAGAAAAATTAATGTAAAATTGGTGATAATAAAGCAAGGTGGTATAAAATATGGATACAGGTTATGGAAGAGATTATTACAGGCTGCTTCTAATGTTCTTAAATATGATAAATACTAAGGGATATTATAAGCGACTACCATCTTCAGCAGTTTGGGGCCCAGGGATTCTTTCTCCCAACTGCTGGACCCCAGTTCAGTGTGCCTGGGAGTTTTCTCCCAGGCCAAAGGATGTGGCTGCTTCTTTCTGTTTGCATGTTCGATCAATTTGTGTCCCAGAGGCACACACACGTGCATACATGCAAACACAGAGGACACTTACATGGCCAGCCACACAGACAAGGTGCTGCCTTCAACAGCACCTACATACAGGACTCACATAAGACAGAAGCACAGACAGCCAAATCCCTTCCTCCTCTTTGGCCGGTAAAAGCTGGTGGACACTAGTGAAAGCACACATACCACTCTGGGTTTGGAAGCACACACTTATTCACAGATTCCTTGAATACTGGCACATTTGAAGTTATTGAAATGAATAACAAGGATATTGGTGAAAATTGTAACATGGATAATGATATGGCATTGCAGCAGGTTGTGCCAAAAACTTGTACTAATACAAAGATGCAGGATCCTATTAAGTCATCATCCAAAACAGTGTGTATCACTCTAGTCACCTAGAAAAAGATGAACTGAATGAAGGCTATCATTATATCTGTTGTCTACAAACTGTTTGGGAGATAAAAATGTGAAGGAAGGAGATAAAGTTGAAGTCAGGGATAAAGCTGACACAGGAACACATGGCTATAAAATACCCATTAGTAAATAGATGGTGAAATAAGAAGGCACTAAAAATACCAATTTGGGTGAAATGGAAATTTGACTTTTAATAAACAAAGATCATAAGCTACTTGAAGATGAACAGAATTATGGAAAAAAGTTGCATGAAACAGCAAGATGTGCAAAGCTGATTCTCTGTTTCCTGTGATCATATGTACATATAATAAGTAACTTCATACTAATGATACCCATACACAAAAGCAGCATTGAGTATCACTGCTGCATACTCTATGACCAAATGGATTCAATTTATTAACTTGTATTTATAATTATTTATCAGACATATGACATGACTGGCTTGACAGGAAGAGAACAGATGGAGCATATTGGGTTGTAAGTATAAATAGTGAGACACTGAAATCATTTAACTGAGCAGCACTTTTCCATTGAATTCAGGCTGCAGTGAAGACAAGGATCAGACCTCAAAGCATGGCAGCAGTAGAACTGCATATGTTTTTGTAATTGTTCTCAACTATTTTTAAAACCCTGTCAAAGTGTAGAAAAACAGAACAGTCTGATAATGCTTTCAATGGTCTAGGACTCTGATGACAATTTGCCAGGCACCATGATGCTGACAGAGTTACACTAAGTGCTTAGCCTGATACAGTTTTTTTCTATCTGGAAGGCACACCATGTCTAGTTTATTACCAAGATTTTCCAAAAGGAATCACTCCTTTCTTTCTATATGGGTTGTTATACTGGGCCTTGAATAGAGTTGATTTCCTTCACAGCAGCAGTATTGTCCTGTGTTATGGATTTCTAGCTAAAACAATATTGGTAACACACCAGTGTTTTGGCTACTGCTGAGCAGTGCTTGCACAGCCTGGAGGTTCTCTTTCTTCATCTTCTGACCCTGCTCCCAGTGAGTAGTCTCGGGTCGGGCAAGATGAGAGGCGATACAGTTGGGACAGCTAAACTGAATTAAACATAGGTATAGTCCATACCATATGATGTCATGCTTTGCCATAAAAACTCAGGGAAAGGAGGAGGAAGGGGCAACATTTGTGGTTATGGCATTTGTCTTCCTATGTAATTGCATGCCAAGGCCCCCCTTGCCAGTTAGTGGCTGGACATTTGCTTGCTTATGAGCAATAGTGAATAAATTCTGCATTTAATTTGTTTGTTTATGCAGCTATTGCTTCACTTAAACTGGCATCAGCCTCAACCCTTGAGTCTTCTCACCTTCTTCCTTTCTCGCCATGTCACAGGAGAGGGAGTAAGTGAGTGGCAGTGTGGTTGTTTGACCATTTCCCAATGTCAACCTTCCACAGTGGAACACAGCTTATATAGTTGTTTAGAGCAGAACAAGAGTAGCTGATGTCTGTGTCAGAGAACCCTCTATAAGGCTGAATTATTCTACTAAATCACACTATAAATGCCTTACTATACAGCAGTAAACTAATTTATTTTAAATATTTTTACACCAAATGATGTGATTGTTTTCTTCAGCTCTGTGGTACAGTTCCATACACAGATATTTTCTACTAAAAGCTGCTTTATAATTCTGCTGTAGGAAACAGAATACCATTTCAAAGACTACAAAAGGGGTGCAAAGTGTGACTCATGCCACATTTCTATGTAGGAGAGTTGATGAAGTAATATTCTACACTCTTGGTTATCCATATTCAAATAGGCCTTTCAAAAACCTTTGGTTGGCAACATATAATTTGTAGTTTTCTTTGATTTATGATTATTACATGAAAAATAGCCACAGGTCATAATGACTAAAGTGGGCCACCTCAGCTTCAATCAGATCATATGTTCCCCATTCCTGCATTCAACATTTTACTCTGATACTTACTGTAGGTTTCCAGAGTACCAGGTAGGAGAGATAACAACTGTCCTATTTTGTGGTAGTGGATGCTTAAATACAAAGGATCTTGAATAGTCTCAGGCAAATGCTGCCTTCTTGCGTCAAGTGGAAAGCCCAGGTATGGTTATTTCAGTCTGTGTGTTCCCTCGGAGTTTCTTCCACAGTGTGCCACCCTGTCGTTACTCAGATCTGCCCCAGGTACATATACAAGTATTAAACCATTCATGTTCACACCCACAGTGTGCATTGTCATTCCATAGTATCAAAAATTTTGGAAATAAGTTTGAGAAGGATGCCATTCTGATGGACAACCACAGTTATGAAACAAACTGCTGGATTCACTGCAGAGGCATTAAACTAAAACTGTGAAGTCTGTATAATACAGGTTGCTTCTATCTGGCCTTAAAAGCTGTGAGTTTGTGGCTATATGGCAGAGAGTGAGCAAAATCTACTTTATAAATTATTGTAGATACATGTTTAGGAAAAAAATATTAAAATCTGTAAGCATACATACTATTCACGACCTTTACGGCCTTTTGGTTTTAACATTTATACTGTCCACGTTTTCTGCACTAACCTTGCTAAACATACTTTTAATTCCATTAAAATCCTTTGCTGCAAGTTCTGCATAAAATATCAATATTATTGATTCATCTTTTTTCTCTCCTCAGGACATGGTTTAATTTCACATCAATTTGTATAATGAAAAAAGGACTGAATATGCCAGAAATGAATGCTAAGAGAAATTGCTAAAAATCAATTAGAACACCTTAACAGCTACAAAGATAGTCATATCCTTTTACTAATGAAGGAAGATATATTTTAACATAAAAAATCAGGGGTGATCTGATACCTGTTTCCACTAGCAGATTTTGTGCTTCAGTTGGATACACTTGTTTCATGCTGATGCATTAGAATTTAATTTGCTCACTATCAACATTAAATTTGTGGAAAATTAAGTAGACAAATAAGTTCAATGGAATGAAAATTAAATTATCAAATTATAGAATAAAGAAGTATTCTTATCCCTTTGTTATTTTGTTTAGTATTTCTTTTTGTTTCATCAGCATAAACCATTTGTACAGTATGAATTATACTCACAGCCAGGACAATTGAATATATAGAATCATAGAATAGTTAGGGTTGGAAAGGATCTTATGATCACCTAGTTCCAACCTCCCTGCCACAGACAGGACACCTCACACTAAACCATGCCACCTAACGCTCTGTCCAACCTTGCCTTGAACACTGCCAGGGATGAAGCATTTGGCACTTTCATGGGCAACCTGTTCCAGTGCCTCACCACCCTCACAGTAAAGAGCTTCTTCCTTATATCTAACCTGAACTTTCCCTGTTCTAGTTTAAACTCATTACCCCTTGTCCTATCACTACAGTCCTTGATGAAAAGTCCCTCACAGGCATCCTTTTAGGACCCCTTCAGATACTGGAAGGCTGCTATGAGGTCTCCATGCAGCCTTCTCTTCTCCAGGCTGATCAGCCCCAACTTTTTTCATGCAGGAGGTGCTCCAGCTCCCCAGTCGTCCTCATGGCCCTCCTCTGGAGTTGCTCCAATAGCTCCATGTCCTTCTTATGTTAAGGACACAAAACTTCATTTGTTTGGAACACTGCCAGGGATGAAGCATTCACAACTTCCTTGGACAACCCATTCCAGTGCCTCACCACTCTTACAGTAAAGAACTTCCTCATACCCAATCTAAACTTCCCCTGTTTAAATTTGAACCTGTTACCCCTTGTCCTGTCACTACAGTCCTTAATGAAGAGTC
>NDXB01003410.1:0-10924 GCA_002631895.1 Agapornis roseicollis | reverse complement strand
AGAAGCATGACCAGCAGGTCGAGGGAGGTGATCCTGCCCCTCTACTCTGCTCTCGTGAGACCTTACTTGGAGCATTGTGTGAAGTTCTGGTGTCCTCAACATAAAGAGGTCATGGAAGTATTGGAAAAATNGACCAGCAGGTCGAGGGAGGTGATCCTGCCCCTCTACTCTGCTCTCGTGAGACCTTACTTGGAGCATTGTGTGAAGTTCTGGTGTCCTCAACATAAAGAGGTCATGGAAGTATTGGAAAAATTCCAGAGGAGGGCCACAAGGATGATCAGGGGACTGGAGCATCTCCCACACAAAGACAGGCTGAGAGAGTTGGGGCTGTTCAGCCTGGGGAAGAGAAGGCTGCATGGAGACCTTGTAGCAGCCTTCCAGTATCTGAAGGGGGCCTATAGAGATGCTGCGGAGGGACTCTTCATTAGGGACTGTAATGACAGGACAAGGGGTAATGGTTTCAAACTTAAACAGGAGAGGTTTAGATTGGATCTAAGGAAGAAATTCTTTCCTGTTAGGTTGGTGAGATGCTGGAATGGGTTGGCCAGGGTGGTTGTGAGTGCTCTATCCCTTGCAGTGTTCAAGGTGAGGTTGGATGAAGCCTTGGGTGACATGGTTTAGTGTGAGGTGTCCCTGCTTATGGCAGGGGGGATGGAACTAGATGATCTTAAGGTCCTTTACAATCCTAAATATTCTATGATTCTATGATTCTATGATACTGTCCTGGGTTCAGCAGTTGCAGTCAGTTTTTCTTCTCTTTAGTAGCTGGTGTTTTGACTTAACCAGCGATGTTTGCCCTGACCAAGGACTTTGTGAGCCTCATGTTCTGCCAGGGAGGAGGGGAAGCCAGGAGGAAGGAGGGACAGGACTGTACTGACAGGACCAAATTGACCAAAGAGGTATTCCATACCATAGCACGTCATGCCCAGGATGTAACTGGGAGTGATCCGGAAGGCCTAGTTCTCTCGGGGTGGTTGGAAGAGGTGGTCGGTCAGCACTCGGTTGGTGGGGTGTTGTGAATTATCTGTCGGTGGTTAATGGGATGCTGTATTCCTTTCCTTTATTGTTATTATTATTGGTGGTAGCAGCAGTGATTTGTGTTATACCTTAGTTACTAAACTGTTCTTATCTCAACCTGTGGAAGTTGCATTCTTTTGATTCTCCCCCCATCCCTCTGGAAGCAGGGGAGGGCAAGAAAGGGGGTTGAATGAGTGAATGAGCTTCGGGGCTGGGTTTAAACTACGACAGATACGAATTTGAAACATGTCCAAAATCTGTAGTGCCTTCCTTCCCTCTGTGAGTCTGGAGTGTCTTTCCATGAAAACAAGTGTATAGAGAAAGACTCTATATGAAGGAGGGATACTAAGCCTCAGATGCATTCCTGGGACCGTATATTTGATGTAGCCTAAATGAGTTCAGGTTTATTATAAAGTGTTACTCTGTCACATCAGGGGACCAGGGTATGACTTCTTTACTCTCTCTCACAGTAATACTGAACATATTACTAAGTGTGAGTAAAGAAAGGCATTAGAACCAAATCCACAAAAGGCAAAGATTAGAAATAAAATATCTAGTTCCCTGTAAGATTAATTCCTTGAGCTAAGATAAAAGGACATTCAGATCTTGGTTTTGTGAAAATATGCAATAAGCATAAAGAAGTTATAGGAAACTATAAAAACTTGAATTTTTGAGTAGGAATTGTCATTGTAATACATAGCTCAATAAAGGAGATTTATGTAGTTCCCAAGCAGATACTTCAGAACAATGGTCAATTTCTCATTACCCTTTACTCTGTGCCTGTCTTATTTTATGTGCAATTCTCTCAAAAAATATTCCTGACTTATTTCTGTGTGCTTTGCTGATGATGTTCTTGTGCAATGTGCTGCATGCCATACTTTTTATTTAACCTGGGGTAGCCAGAAACAACAAAAAAATGAACACTCTTGCCAGCTGTCCTCTCCTGTACTCAGTTTTCTGACAAGATTTACTAAGGTGAATACTAACCAGTTGTTTTTTTTTTTAATTATAACCACTTTTGGTATGGTATAAGTGAATTGTTTGTTTAAGGTAAACTTGAGTTCTGGATAATAAATGATTTTTAATCATAATTTCACTTAAATGGGCATGTTACATGCCAAGATATTGTCTTTTTAGGAACTGGTATTGCCTTTATGGGTGTCTGTCTAAAAAGTATGGAAGGCAAACTTAGTCTAAATTATAGAGTCTCTGAAGAAAATATCAGAATGTGACATTCAAGCTAGGTAATTTTTGAAGTCTATCTCATCAAGTAAAGAAAGAATATGGACAATTTGCTTTTATATTGCTTGAGGTTAGTGGAACGATAGAAAAGAAGATAAAAAGGAGCAAATGATCCTGGAATAGTGAGAGATGAAATCCTAATGAAAGTTAAAGAAAAAAAAAAAAAATTGCTATTATTCACCAGAGGCTCCTCAACCATTAGCCTGATTATTTGCCTCCATAGTGGAGAAGAGAAAGAGTACACTAATAGTTTAATTAATAGCTAGACTTTAGAGACTCTAGGATTTCAAGACAGTGCAAGATCCTTTTTTTGAGAGATTGAGTCCATCAAGAGTCTAAGAGAACTGGAAGAGATGTATTATACTTCTGTCGCTTTTAATGTACATTGTCAGTTTCCATTACTGGAGTACCTGAATCCTAGCTTTTTTTAGCTGTTACCCCCACAGTATCTCTATGTTGTAACAATGTGTTATTAACCACTTTCCACAAATTAAAGAACTGAAACTATAAAGTTCAATGACTTGTGTAGGGCCACACAAAAAATGCAATAGAACAGGAACCTTACCTTAAAACTTGTGCATGTCCTGTGAGACCAGGATAGCCGCCTTTGCTATTTGTATTAATGCAGACTATACAGTAGCTTAGCCAAGTTAACAGAATATATTCTAACTGGAAAAAATGTAAAAGAAAATACCAGATTTCATGTTTCTGTCATTTGATTACAGTCTCTTTTAACGTATTTGTGATGTTGTTCAGCTCCTACTGAACAAGAACCTTCCACTGAGTCTTGTTACTGTGACCAGCTGACTAAGAAATGTTTTTCTCAATATTGAACTGCCTCATTCCTTAGTAATATTTTTAAATAGACCAATCTAGAATTTATTTATGTTTCAAAATTCTGAAACAATTAATTTTTCATGTGCAAATTAATGACTTGCATGTCTGCACTCCTGTGAGGTACCTAAGAGTGGAATGGAAGTACTATGTAGGAAAGGTATTTCTGAGTAGTCCAAATGGGGATGGGTATTTTTGGGAGACAAAAAAATTACTCCAGAGTGCTTTTTATACCAAAAAACTGCTTTGGATAATCATTTAAAAGCTTTTGAAAAGAACCTTCAAAAATTTTGGAATCATCCCTCCCTCATGAAAAGCCTTTTCGGCATCACATCAGTGAGATGAAATGAAGGTTGATCTGTTGAAAATTATTTCTTTCTAACATTACTTTGAATTTGGCTTTTATTCACTCTACAGCAATCTCAGTGGAGATCATGTGGCACAGGCTGCTGTTCCTATGCTCAGAAATTTTACATTTCAATGATATGTTTGTATTTCTAGATCTGAGCAGATAGAGATGAGTAGTGATTTGAGCATGCCCTGAATCCAGAATGTGCTGTCCACAAGATAGGGAATAAATGTACTTATTATGGATTAGCTTTTTGTGTTTCTGAAGGAGTTGGGACTAGAGGAAAGTATTCTAAATATCAGTGATGTTTAGCTTAAACCTGCGCTACATGCACTGTAAGTGCAATGTTTCCTTGGGTAGTTTGGCCCTGCTGAGTGCATGCTCTAATGTTGACTGGTATACACAGCAAGTGCTATTCTTCTGAATGAGTGGCTTTGACATGTGGAGATCTTGGACAAATAGCCATCATTGCCTGTTCTCAGCTGGGTTGCAAGGAGGAAATACAGGGGCCTTATCTTCAGCAGAAAATGGAAGGGTACATCTTGTAAAAGGGAATAGCACATTATCTGTAGAACTGGAAGAAAACATGCAGATTTCTCATTCTTGAAATGCAAGATTTGACAACTCTGCTACTCTTCCCTTTTATTACAACATAATGTGTAAGGCTGCTAACTAAATAATCAGGGTAGCTTTCTAGACAGATAAGGGTTTTTTGTAACAGTTATGATCCAGAAGGCTTTAGGTAATGACATGCCATAAACTGTCCGTCCAGATTCTTACTAGATGAGAATTTTCAGTAATTTCAGTGAAGCTGTAAAACAAAGCCAGCTAAAGCCAGCGAAAAGAAGTTACATCACTGGGTTTGCCTAATATCCTGTTTCCCAATCTCTACTAGAGTAATCATGTCCACATATGGAGACTGAACCCTCGTCACATCTGTGTAACAATCCCCTTTAGCAGTTTTGCTTTCATCTTGTTTGCTGTTTTATTTGTCCCATATGATACGAGGTCCTAGACACTTTTTTTCCCTTCAGTGTTTTTAGGAAAAACAGTAGGCCTGAAAAGAATGTCTGCAAATGACTTCTGTTTTGCTTTTTATAATGATTATAGATAAAAGGATGAGATAACAGTAGATCCATAAAAGAGCAACATACTTTAAAGGTATGACATTTCCCCTCACATTTATGCATTATTTCTTATCCAAATATTTCCTTCTCCCTGTTCTCTGTGTTTTGGAAATAACAACTTATCAATCACGTAGAACTGTGCGGATGTTTCCATGGCAGTTTAATAATTAGGTCTGTTCACCAGGGTCACCAATTAGTCCAGTAAAATCCTTTGTGCCACTCTTTCAGATAGAGTATTACTCTGTGTTGCCAGCCTATGAATAAAGTGAAATTATTCTAGGTACGCTTATTTTTTTTCATTGCTACACAATACTTAAAGGCTTTAAATGGCTTTATTGTGCTCTTCTAGGTTTTTCAGTATTTTGTTCTGATCTAGAAATCCAAGCTCTGACCTGAGAATGATCACGCATTCCCCATCAGAGAATAAGCAACAATGTGTATTCTAGAAAATGTTAACAACTGGACAGCTTTGCTCCCAAATTACCATGGCCAATATAATTTTGGAGGTATACATATTTCCTTCAGAAAAAAGCAAAGAGCAGCTCTGTGAACAATTGCAGTATTTACACAGCAACATTGCACATCAGCATCTAAAATAGACCCTTCTACTGGGGGGCAAAGCAGCATCTGTAACTGGTAGGAATGGAGTGACTACAATAAACTTAACATATTAGGTGGGGTTTTTACCTGGACTCAATGTCCCTACAAAGCTGGATCTGACTTGCACTTACACAAGGGAATTCTATTCCTACAGTTGTGATGTGAGTGAAATTTCTATTCTACTTCCATTTATATACTTCTACCTACAAATGCTGACATATGAAACTGCTGAGGTGTAATGTTTGCTAGGAGGGAGCTGGTATGTTTAAGACACATTGGACAGAGAAATTAAAGGTGAGTTAGTTTCCATTTTGGAGGATAAAGGGAAACTCTGGTGACTTGGAGCTTCATGTAAAATTGGGGGACTGCAAAGAATTATAAAGCAAATATATCACAGTAATCCAGTGTTCTATCCTTTGTCATAGCACCTTACCATCTCTCATATCTATGAACAATTAGTTCTACACAATAAATAGTCAATTCTAGGCTCTCCAGCAACATTAAGCAATTAATTCTTGTAATGCAAAGATTTCCATAGCTCTTTATTGAAGATATTTAAGTATTGTTTGCAGACACTTTGTTGTATCATAAGTCTCTGCCATAAATTTGATGCATAGAAGTTTGTGGTTTCCAAGAGAGTAAAACCAAACATATTATGTGTAAACAAACATACTAGCATAAACAAACAGCTTATACTAGCATAAAACTACTAATTCATGTTCATCAGTCCAAGCAATTAAATGTCTAGCAAATGACAAACATCATGTGTACGATATTTTCTTCCTAAAACAAAAGTCCACAAAACCTTGTTTCTGTGTTTCTGAAGCAGTAAAAGTATTAACTGTGAATAATTCTAAGAAAATAAGAAGTTATTCAATTCCTTTTCCAGCAGTTTTATGCTCCAAAATACATGTTTCATGCCACTTAAACCTTCTCAAACCATCCTCATCTTCTCTTATTTATTTATTTATTTAAAAGATTGAATAAAAAAGTTATTGATTTATTAAGGAGAAAGAAAAAGATGGAGGAGCAGCACTTCACCTCTTGTATCAGCAAAGATATCATATATAAAAGCTGGATGTATCAAGTGGTAATGTGAAATCTTGCTTGGATAATGGGGCCTGTCATTTAGCCTCAGCTTTGTTGTGTTGACAGCATGACATCTTTCTTGTACCAATGTTGGCTGTGGAAAACATCACAGTGAAGCCTTGTTTATGCAAAGACAAATTGCAGTTTTTGGACTGTGGCTTTTCCTTTTTTTTTTTTTTTTTTTTTTTTTTTTTTTTTTTTTCTGATGATTGAGAATGGGAGTACAAATTTAGCCTTTTTAGCAGAAAACACCAACGGATACTCCAGTATCCAGAGGCAGGAGCCTCCAGAGAGAGAACTCTAATGCCCTAAACAGAAGGACAAAGAGTGATCTCGGCTGAGGATGACACCAGCAAGCTAGGAAGAAAACTGACAGAAGGGCCTGGGAATTACATTTAATGCAATAGTCTTATGACTATTCAAGGCATCTCTACGGACTCTCTAAACAAAATAGTAATGTGGAGAACATAGCAGTGGAAATTATGAGCCCTGCTGCTGATTAATAGACAAAAAATGGGTGATCTCTAAGTACTGTTTTTTGTATACAGGAATCTGGCATATCCTGAAGTATCCATACTTGGAATTACTATTGCAGTGCTTTATCACTTTTTGTGGGGCTGTTTGATGCGTAACATTTAACTTATTCTTTTGGGATTTAAAACATCCCAAAACATACATTTTTTCTGATGTCTTGCAAAACGTTACCATTTCATTAAACTGACAAATAGTACCAGATAGAATCATAGAATAGTTAGGGTTGGAAAGGACCTTAAGATCACCTACTTCCAACTCCCCTGACATAGGAAGGGACACCTCACACTAAACCATGCCACTCAAGGCTTTGTCCAACCTGGCCTTGAACACTGCCAGGGATGGAATATTCACAGCCTCCCTGGGCAACCCATTCCAGTGCTTCACCACCCTAACAGGAAAGAATTTCTTCCTTATATCCAACCTAAGCCTCCCCTGTTTAAGTTTTATCCCGTTACCCCTTGTCTTGTCACTACAGTCCCTAATGAAGAGTCCCTCTGCAGCATCCCTATAGGCCACCTTCAGATACTGGAAACAGAAACAGATACAGATAAATGATGTTTATATCATTTTTCCTTGAAAGCTTCCTTACAGTAGAAAATTCTGCTTGAATCTGTGTTAACTAAGATGGTACAAGTCTGTGCTGTAGCTAGAAAGAATACGGGCCTTATGGGAGAGTACAACCAGGTGATGTTTCAGTAAATGCCCTGATACACACACGGAAAACTAATTCTTGAATATTATGTTGTTGGGTCATTAAGCAAATGATGACTCATTCTTGATGATACTGCTTGTCTGTCACTGCAGAATTCCAAAGTAAAAAGAAACTTAGAGGTATTTGAATATTTCATTATTTTTTAATTAGAAACTCAAGGGTATAAGCAGATCTTTTCTAAAAACTGTTGTAATTCTCACTGTTCTGTCTAGCAAGCAATGTTTGCTGCTTCTTCCTAACAGTTAATTTGACCTCTCAACTTCTCTGTTAAGAATAGGCGAAAGCATGATGAAATGCAAGGATCTCATAAAGAGCTGAGCTGTAACTATACTGAAAGATAACTAGTGGCTAGTAGAATACAAATATGGTCATCACTTTTTATTTAGGGGGAACATATGCTCAACCCAAATCATTGTCATAGAGATCTTGGAATTCCTGAATACCCTGTTGTTGAAACTTTAGAGATATAAATGGGACATGCAGAGCACATAGCTCTTGTTAATTTCTGAATATGCATAAATATAAAAATGGGGTGTCATCTACCTAGATACAGCCTATAATTTTCCTCATATTAATTTGTAAAGTATTAGTACCAATTTTAATGTTGGCATATGTTACATTTGCTATGATCTAAATGGCAGAGAGAGCCCTTTTAAAGTACCCTGAATTTTCAGATGTATACCCAGAAGCTGGAATAACGCACAAAGTTATCTTGTATAAAATCAGTGTACTTTGGCCAAGTGGTTTATTATTTTAAGCTTTTATATAACTAATGTTTTGATAAAAATAATGCATGCATACTAATATTATTTCTTGCGGAGATGCTTTCCTTAGTACATACTGGAGGTTTATGAAGGTATTGAGATGCCTGTCAATATATTTCATGTATCTGTGGTATGCATATATGTCTTGATCAGATAACTGGTTATGTAATCACCATAAATATCCGAAATTAATGTGTTGAAAATTATAATGTACTGCATACTTCAATTACATTATTTAGTTTTACTGGATTAACTCTGCAGAGCAATGCATCTTCTCCCCTGTATTTGTTGAATATTTCACTTTTGGGTATACTGTTAGACATTAACCAGTAATTCATGATTCACGATGCACATCAACACAAAAAGCCCAAAATATTTTTTGACAGTTTGTGTTGCTAATCTAAGATAAAGAGGAATTGTGGTCTTGCCTCAAGCGGTAACTTCATAAGTATTCTTATTTGATTCTTTGCAACTCCAGTTGTTGAGTTGTGGGTAGTTGAAATCACACAAGCAATGCTGGAGCTGATGTTCAGCTGGTTGAAGCTTAACAATGTTTAATTTGGAGTTCTTTTGCATGAGGTGCACTGACAATGCAGAAGAAAGTGTGAAATATGAGCACACCTACTATGGTAGATACTGAGAAGTGCAAGGTAAAATAGCAGTCTTGCACTTAATTCTGGGCTTTTTTTCAGACTCCTGGGTAAATAGAATGGGTTAAACAGGTTTAAGAAGTTTTACTGTATTAATTATTTTAAAGCTAGGACTGATGTCTATATTATTTGTCCTCTAGTGCATTAAGTTTAAATTTTCACTAAGATTCTTCTATCCATTCAATATTAAAAATGCAGGCAGGAACAAAAATTTCTAATATAAAACAAGCAAAACCTTAATAAAACCTGCTTACCCCACTAACCTCACTTTGAGATGAGTCTTGCATTTGAATTTGGTTTTAATGAAAAAGAAAATTGAATCTTCAGGTTCAGAACATGTTCACTTTGATGCTGAACTTGTTCACTAGATATTTTTCAGTGTATTCATTTCTTCCTAGAGTCCATTTGAGTGTTACATATTCACCAGCTGACTGCCTTGGTAGCACTTTGCTCCAAGCTAACAATTTTTTTTTCCTCAAAGATAAAACAACAATATAGTCCTTGCAGTAATGCAATATTTTTGTTTAATTTCCCATTACATTATGCTTGAATGTCAGTTTCCAGTTAGATGAAATGAAAATTATATCCTTAAGCAAACAATGGGGGATTCTGCCAGTATGACCTTTAGGGTCAATTGGCTCATTAGCAGTCAGCTTTTAGAACTGCATGTTATTTACAGAAGAGGGATTTACAAGCTGTTAAACTAAACAACAAATTAAATTGTCTGTGAGCCATCGTCATCGATAGAGAAATTCCCTGTGGGTAGCAAGTTGTTGTTTTTTCAATGGGAAGTTTTGGAAAAATTTAATACACTTTATTTTTTGCCAGCATAACCTTTATAGGGAAAAGTCCCTTTTTTATTATGCTGGAAAACTGTGCCATCAGTGTAAACAGCTCCAGATGCACAGTGAAATTCAACAGTCACAATCCACAAGCCTCATTTTAATGAATGCTCACAGGCATTTCTCTCATCTACTAATTGTTTTCAATCAAATTTAAAATACCACAAATAGAGAGTAGCTCAGTAGTGCATTTACAGCCTCCATTAACTAACTTTTTTTTATTAAATATATTTAAAAAGCAATAATCTGAGAAGATAGCTTTAGGAAAGGTTTGCATCTCTGCATTTTGAATATAGCAGTGTTGTTTGAAATAACCTGTCAGCCTGAGCATGATGTGATGTAATAAAGAAATACATTGTGACATCTTATGTCAAATATTCTTAGCGAATAGGTAGTCCAGATTTCTAGCATGCCTAGTGATGCTATTTTGCATTGACAAACTTAAGTGCACAAGCACTTTAGTTACTATCACAGGGACTCTTCATTTTACATATTTTGCTGTTTCTGCCTCAATATTTTCAGGTATTTTGTTCTTAAGTATAGTATTTCCATACAAAGTGTATGAATTGTTCTGATTGGACTCAAATTGTTTATTTCTGTCAGAAGTCTAAGTTATTGCTCCTTTGCATGTTTCAGCTTATCTCACTTTTGTGCATCCCTTTTTAACAGTGTTCTTATGAAAGGGACATGGTCCAGTCTTAATTTATCATTTTCCTTTGTTTTGATACCTTTTATTTTTTCTTTTTCTGAGGAACATTTGTATCATGACAACTCCAAGGAAAAGCTGTTTCTGTTACTCACTGTGCTTGCTCTGGCCTCTCTTTCTACTACATATAGATATGAAGAGTATTACAAAGCTACTTTCAGGAATTCTAAGCTATTAGTCAACTGTTTCTAGAAAGGAAACAGAATCCAGATTCAGGTGTTTAAAAAAACAAACAAACAAACCAACCAACAAACCCAAAACAAAAAAAAAGCACCAAACACAAACCCCACAAACTTTTTAATGCTTTAATGTTTAGCCTATATTCCTAGATACTAGTTGGTATCAGCTAGTAGCCAGCTGATAAGTTGGTAATCAGCCCTTACACTGTTAGTTCAAGGTGGATCAAGAACTGGTTGAAAGGAAGAAGGCAGAGAGTTGTGGTCAATGGGGCAGAATCT
>NDXB01003409.1:12587-39334 GCA_002631895.1 Agapornis roseicollis | reverse complement strand
ACCCGACCCGTTACCCCTCGTCCTGTCACTACAGTCCCTAATGAAGAGTCCCTCCGCAGCATCCCTATAGGCCCCCTTCAGATACTGGAAGGCTGCTATGAGGTCTCCACGCAGACTTCTCCAGGCTGAACAGCTTCAAGTTAAGCCTGTGAAGACAGATCATATGATCACAGAATAGTTAGGGTTGGAAAAGACCTTAAGATCATCTAGTTCAAACAACCCTGCATGGCGAGGGACACCTTGCACTACACCATGTCAAACAAGACTCCGCCCAACCTGGCCTTGAGCACTGCCAAGGATGGAGCATTGGGGAAATTGGATGGAGACTGGGGAAATAAAGCTTGTAAGGCCAGCAATGACACCAAACTAGGGGGAAAATGAGGTTTATGGTATTTTTTTTTCCAGTCTTATTAGCTGCTTGGAATTCCACAGAGTAAAATCTATCTCAGGCTTTTCCCTAGGGACATAACCATCCTTTTCTCACGCAGTTAACTTATTACCTTCTCAACAGGTATCTCTGCATCTTCAAGGAATGACATTGATAGGACATGTGATTAGGCTTCCCATTAGAGCAGTAATTTGCATTCAGTCTTCCTAATCCATTGTTTCTACTTCATATTAATGGAAGGGGGTTTGTGCCCAAAGGTTGTTTGCTGATTATATTAGCTGGTCAAGTGAAATATACCATCCTTGTCAAATCTTGTCTAACAGGTACACATACAAAGATGCGTGGGTTGGATTGCTTCCTTTTGGTTTCCAATTTCATTACCTGTCTATGCTTGCAAGTTCTCAGCACATCAGAGGTACCTTCTACAAGTAAGAAACGTGAATCTCATATGTTGTTATGTCAAGGCCTTTAAGAATCACTGCAGTTATGGCCAAGTGATAAAGCTTTGTATGTGTAGTGTTCCAGTGAATGACCCTGGAGTTTGTGGATGACTGCAGGTGGCTTCCACAGATAGTTTGAGTGGATCTAGGACCCTTCTAGGACCTGTTCACCCTTCTCACCCTTCTTCTTTCAATTTCTATCTACATGCCTAACATGACTAACCCCATGTTTTTACCTGTGAAGCCGGAGTCATTACACCTGCCAGGTAAAATGAAAGCAACAGTTACAGACTTCCAGGTGTTTTTGACAAGTCTCCCATTTTGGAGCTCTGGGGAAGAGGCAGCTGGGAGGAGGCATGGGCTTGTCAGCAAAAGCAATACTTGAATAAAGTTTGCTGTGATGTGTAAATGCAGAATACTTTTTTTTTGGTGTCTGTGGTGTGCTACTCTCTTGTTAGTGTCTACTTCTGTTGCAGTTTGTCAGTGGAAGAAGTCATCCCTTTGATCAGAGTTCGGGAAGTGGACAGCTTGAAGCAGTGTGTTGCTGTAGGAGGCAGTATGTGACTTTATTAGTTTATTGAACCTGTATCTTACAATTAGTTTTTCCAGTAACAGCTAAAAAACTAAGCAGTACAGGAAGCTGCAGGCAGTGATGGAAAGCTTGCTGGGCACATCTAGTCTCTGCATAGAGCTATAGTCAGGGAAGTATTGCATCAGCAAGGTCTTGTATACAGTCCTGTTGTAAAGGTCCTGCAGATCTTACTGTATCTGAAGGACCAGAGAAGATCCAGATTTCCAGATACAAAATTGAGATACCTAGCCAGATTACTAGCAATCCATTAGTTGATTTCAGCCTCATTCTCAAGTACATTCTGTTTTCTATTCTCACATTTCTAGAGGTTGTTGCCTGACTTCTAGGGATCTTGTGGTACTTAGAACTTTACAGCCAATATTGAATGGTTGATCCTTAGTTTGGTTCCTTGGTTTTGGTGGTAGATAAAATGTCTTTTTCACTGTGAAAACATCTTAGAATCACAGAATGGTTTGGATAGGAAGGGACCTTAAAGATCATCTAGTTTCAATTCCCCTGCCATGGCAGGGACACCTTCCATTAAACCAAGTTGCTCCAAGCCCTGTCCAGCCTGGCCTTCAACACCGCCAGGGATGGGGCAGCCACAGCTTCTTTGGACAACCAGTTATGGTGTCTCCCCACCTTCACGTAAAGAGATCTAATCTAAATCCCCTCTCGTTTAGTTTAAAGCAATTCCCCCTTGTCATATTGCTACATGCCCTTGTAAAAAGCCTCTCTCCAGATTTCTTAGAGGCCCTCTTTAGGCATTGATCTCCTCAGAGCCTTCTCTTCTCCAGGCTGAACAAGCCCAGCTCTCTCAGCCTGTCTTCATAGGAGAGGTGGGGGATATGTTTCCCCTTTTCCAGTCAGTGAGAACTTCAGTGGACTGCCACAGCATTGATAATGGGTTGGCCACTTAGTCTACCAGGTCCCTTGCTGGTTTCTCTGTCAAATGGGGAAGGAAGTTACCATTTTAGTCAGTATATTTATATTTCTTCTACATTCTCATGTCTCCAGCCTTTTGAAAAATAATTCAGGCTGGCCTCAGCATCAAGCTGTTTTAGCAAATATAATTGCATTTGAATCTCATTTTATCATTAAATACTTTTTTTCCTGGTTCTAAACAGATATGCCTGAAAGGCAGAAATTTTAGTAAAGGGAATATGAAAAATGTGAGAGCAATTATGTAGGAATTAGGAGAAAGCAGAAAGGAAGCTAGTGAAGCAAAAAAGAATGCCTGTCAGCATGCTGATCACTCAGTTGTCCTTGCATGCTTACTTGCCCTTTGGTGGTTTGGTTATTTTGGGATTTCATTTTGAATTCTTTTAAGGCTTCAATTCTGTGGAGAGGAAATCTGCAGGGGTTCTTTAGTGGTTTCTTAACTCTGCTTTAACTTTACAACTTTATTTGTGGTAGATTTTATTTTTTGACCACTTTAGCATTTGTGGGGTATTTGCATACTCTTATCAAAGTGGGCCAGTGTACGTTGACACAGTCTGACCTGCTGTTTGAGCTATGTAAGCATTTGCCTGCCAGGTAAGATGGGAGAGGATGCCTTGACTGCTTCTGGTTAAGAATATAAAGCATTTTATAAGAGATGCAATAACTTTAAAGTTACTAAGAATTATGTACATTAGGGTGATGTTTTTCTTGTTAACTTTAAAAAAACAAAAGCAAGTAAACCCAGTTTGTTTTAAAATACATTAGATCATACAATGGAAGTGCATGAGCTATTTTCTGCTTGCCCACCAGATGCTGCCATAGCCACAAAAATAAATACAGATTAAGCGTTAAAAAAAAAAAAGCATGGTTTATTTTCATTACAGATTACCTTTACTTATCCTGCTCCTGGAAAGAGTTACACGCATGTTTACATTTTTGCACTGGGAATAATCCCAGTGAGTTCCATTAAGCAACACACTCTGTATGAAGTTAAGCATGTTTATAAGCTTTCTCAGGATGAGGCTATATCAGTTATGTTTGATGTTTTCTGTATTTGCAATTCTGTTTTCCCCATTATGAAGCATAAGAGGGAAAGGCAGAAGAATAGATACTGTGAATTTGTGTTTTCATTAGAAATGTAGTTTTTTATGCTCCCATAATGTAAAATATATCTTCTGAATTAATATGATTTTATTTGAAATTCATGTAGTTTAGGTTTCTTCTTTAATTTAGTGACTCCAGCAACAAGTAGGCATCACTCCAATATACAAAGAAGACAGTAAAACATCTTCCCACAGGGCGAAGAAATGCCATCTATTAGAAGGCTGTATCTAAAATGGTATCACTTTGGCAAAGCTATTTAAACACTAATTTGCTAGTTAGTATTTTTGAAATTAAAACATTCTCAACATGTCCTGGCTATGATTGTTTAAAAAACCCCTAACAGTTCATTTTCTTTATGGCAGTGGAAACAAATGGAGCCTTTGTGTTTGCAAATGTAGAAAACAAATCACTTTTTTAATGACTAGATTTTCCTGCCAGCTTGGAATTTGCCGCATGTGTGTTTTATTTTGAATGCCTGAAGAGTGAAGTCATTTGCCATCTCTCATGCAGATGGGGCAGATTGGCTGAGGTGGCATTTGCAAAATGTGCACTTTCACCATTCACGTTTGAAGGGGATCATTACAATGTTTCTGATAGACACTCAGGATGGATGGAACTGGAGGGCTGAGACTGAGTGGCCATGAATATCAATAGCATAGTGTCGTGACAGCCTGGACCAAAACTTGGGCGCTTTGGAGTTTCCTTCCACCTTGTTTATTTATGTTAGGAAATACACAAATACTTCCCCAAACCAGAGAAGCTTGAATTAGCTTTCTTGATAGCAGAGTTGACAGATAGTTTATATGCTTTTATTTGTGCTTTCATTTCTAAGTGTGGAGCCATTGGGAAATATCTAAGCTGCTGGCTGGTGTAACAGCCAAGATTGATACCGTTTTGTTTACTCAGTTGCAGGAGGAGTGCACTCTGATGTGAGTTCGCACCAGGGCAACGATATTTTGATTCTTCTCCAATGGGACAAAGTACATACACTGGAATGTTGCAGTGGTTTCTCATAATGTTCAGCAACAGTTGTGTGATGGCCTTGAAGCACCCCCAGCACATGATGGTGCATACCACAGTGACACGACAGATGTAAATGAAAAGCGAATTTGATTCTTGCCATTTTCAATGCTGCATGCTGAAAATGCTTTTATTATAGCCTCTAAATTTTAAATGTGTCCTGAAGTTACCTTTTTAAAACCCGAAAATGTAGTGGTAAGTAGATAGTCTCAAAATGGCATTTCTAATTCTCAGTTTATGGTATAGCAGAAAGAATATTTAGAAGACAGGAAGGGTTTCTCAGCCTCTCAGGAGCTGGATGGGGTCTTAGCTCAGATCCCCCAGTCCTCAGCATCCCTGGTACAGTGACCTGTTTTGGTTGTGTCTCCTGAGCATCTTCTGCATTGCCTGGTTGCTTTCTGTATTGCTTTCCTGTGCTGTCGCTGTGTAAAGTTTTGTGGCTAAGTTTTTGCAGCTGGCCAGACCTTCTCAATGTCTGCATAAACAAACACTGAGACCCTTCTCTGCAGTTTGGTAGCGGGCAACAGAGCACTCACCAAATCCCTTTCTGCTGGACACTGGAGGATGCAAAAGACAAATAAAAGGGCAACCGTGAATGTACTGTAGTCTCATGCAGATGCCAGCTCTGAATGGTGTTTACAGGGGCTCAGGCCTGCTGGTTTCTTCCTGACATCCCAAATGGCTTGGAATGTGTACTTCAAATTCTGCTATATTTTCCACTAATTGGTCTGATTTTTATCCTGACATACTGAGGAAATGTTTCCTATGTGTATGAACACGTTTTTCTCTCTGCCTGCTAGTCTGGGGGGTTTTATCAATTTTTATTTTAACTGGCCAGTTTTCTTCCAGTTTAACAGACAGCTGAAGGTCACAGCAATAATTGAACCCTGATGACTTCTGAAACCTGTTAGGTAAGTAGGAAGCAGACCTGTAACTTCTGGGTTGCAATCTGATCTCACGTCTTACTAGAGATGGGAGGGAACTCTCACACAGAAAAGGGCCTATAAGGAAAAACTCCTAGTATATCATAGGGTACAAATGAGTGAAAAAACATACCACATTACTTTCAGTACTTAAGCAGCAACCTATTGCTATATACTGAAATTTCAGTTTTTATGGGATGGAAATTTGATTCTGTAAGTTGAGCATATTTGATGTTTTTTTTGATGTTTCCTGACAAATAGCTGGCATGTTTGACTGAAATGCAGTTGAAAACCCTTCCCTTTTTCACTAGGACTTTATGGCAAATGCGGACTCAGCTGTAAGTTAAACATGATGGGATTTCTGGGGCAACTTACCAGCTTTGTGCTATGTATTCATACACAGACTTTTCCAGCTCAGGGACATGGCTTTGTCTTGTCTTCAGTGAGCCTTGTTTCCCTTGTTACATGTGGTTGAGTTTGTTTATCTCATTAGGAAAGCCACAGGATCCACAGGGAAAGATTTGCTGTTTCATGTATATGTATCACTGTTGCAATTGTTCTTCGTTAGGCTATGATCAAGTTTGAGTTAAACGCAGTTTCTAACTATGTTTTGGGTTTGTATTTTTTTTTTTTAATTTAGTTTTTCAAAAAGGGTTTCTTCCCTTTTGTATTTCCCTTACTAAATCTGTGACTTAGTGAGAAGTAAGCAGGTGGGTTTGAATGGTCTGGGAAGGGTGTATTCCCATTACTTTACTGTAATGAGCCCTTGGATCTGTACAGTTACCTTCACAGCCAGGAAACTGGCACAATGTTGGCACTATTCTGTATCACAGGGGCAGAAGTACCGGAGGCTAGAGGAAGCTTTAAGAAAGCAGATCTGATACTCCAGGAAGGCCTTCAGCGCAAGGCTGAGCCTTTGGACAGGCTCCAATCCTATCATAGGTAAGCTTGCAGCTAAAGGGAAGAAGTTTTACATGCTTTCATGGATCCCTGGTGCAGTGAGGCTGATGCTGACTTTTCCGATATCTTCTCAGGCAGTTTCAGACCTGTGTTTCTCATCAAACACTACTGGGGCTTGAGGAACCTCCTCAATGAAGAAGAGGCAGGTCTCCTGGGAGCTGCAGAACCTCAGAGAACCTCACTGGCAGATCTAAAAGGCAGGGGGAAGAAAAAAGTGAGAGCCCCAATCAGCCATGTAGAAGATGCACTTTGAGGTATCTTCAGTTGCTGAAGCAACATATTATTTGGAGAGTTGCATCTCTTTGTGGGATTTGCATATTAGTGTGATAGTTAAATTTGCATAAATATTTTGCTTGTAGCCACAAATGAAAACAGAGCTTCCAGACTCCAGCTTCTCAGCAGCTTTCCATCAATCCAGGTTTTGCTGTATGGGATGAAACTTCTGGATGATGAAGCTTCTGACTTGAGATTCCTGTTCTGACACCACAGCCATGGACAGCCCCTCTGGCAAGGAGAATGAGTGCAGGACCTTGGAACTCTGGCAGGGTAAGGAGTCATCTAATGGACTGGCAAAAAGGAGGAAAGTGTAAGCTGATGACTGCTGGTACCTGAGACAAAAGTCATCTTTCTCCTTTGCCTGTGGTTTGTATCTATTTGTATGTGCCGGTCTTTCTAGCTTTTTCCTAAAGGGTCTCTGGCTATGTGTAACCTATTCAAGCTCAGCAAGCTGATCTTGCTAGAGTAAGTTTAAAAACCTCTCTAGGGTTGTTAAATCAAGAAATTATAATTCTTGTGAACAAAATAATAATTGGTAGAGATGGTCTGCATGTCTGGAGGGAAGACAAGAAAAAAATATAAGAGGTAAAACATTAGCCAAAGAAAGGGAGAGAAGCTGGCCACTAGTTAATTCTGGAAGAAAGAAGAGTTAAATTGGTATCTAAAGTACAATCCAAAGGAAGAATTTGTTGTCTCTTCATATGAAAATAAGGCATGTACAGCATTCTGTATTTGAATGTCTGTTTTGAAGTGTGTACAAGCAAAACACAAGAGTGGAGATCAAAGGAATTGAAGAACTATTATATCAATGGAATGTTTATCCTTACAGTAGGGTGACAGAAAGCAGGTTTCAATGGTTTAAGCTACTGCTGGAGACATGACAAGAAACAGCTGTGCTAAAGGTGTTTAAACTGTTCTAGAGAAGTAGTCCAAGATGTTATATGAATCCTATAAAATCACTTGTTTCATAGGCTCTTGGATAACCCCCAGTGTTCCCCTGCTCTTTGTAGACTGGAAGAGGAGAAGAACAGAAACTAATCAGATGATGAAAAATGCTTTAAGACTGCTGAATATAGAAGTTGTTATAAGTGAAGCTTTAGAACCAAAAACTAGGATGAAGGGAGGAAGGCAGATGGCTTGGAATTCATGGAAACTCAAGGAATAACTACTACCAGATCCAAAGCCATTTGATGAAGTGAATGGCAAAGTTCAGAAAGTCACAGGTTTAGCTTAGCTAAGAAGAATGAGGAGGAGGAATTATCAGTTTGAAATTTCTTCTATCAGCTGTGTTGTTGAGCTGCTTAACACATTTGTTCTGCTCTCCCAATTCTTCCATATCCTTTTCATGTCTGCCCTTAGAGTTGTCTCCATTCCCCCTTTAATTAAATTTATTAGATTTTAATTAAAAATAGATCTGCATCTAGCAGAGAGCTGAGGATGTTCAGTGCCCTTCACTGAAGAGTGGTGCTCATTCTGGCTTCTGTCAGAGTCAAAGAGTAACCTTTTGTGAATGCTTTGAGATAGTGAAAACTGCACAGAGGGAAGAAGTTTCACTTGGCCATCTTCACACTAACAGTGAAAGGGAACAGTTTGAAAACTGGTGGAGAAAATTCAGTTTGTGAAATATTCTCAGCATGTAACTTCTGCTTAAGAGTTTAGGGGAATAGTCAGGTGAGAGCAGCATGCTCTCAGACTAAATTCCATCTGTCTTCTCTCAAATAATGGACCAGAGAAGTTAAGGGGGTTTTGTGGTGTTGGAAAGAACTCTTGAGAGGAAAATTGAGAAGTCTGGAGGTTCTGGGTGGCCAGCTGAAGGAATAGTATCAGAGAACTGGGGCAGTCTTGGCTGAAAAGTGAGTACTACACCTGGAAAACACACAAGAGGAGCAACCATGGTTGCCAGCTTGACCAGCATTCCCCCAGAAACAGCAACTAGGTACTGCTGAGGACATGCAGGAGGCCTGTGTCTTGCTACTTTAGCTGCTAGTGTTCAGCTGATGGTCTGTAACTGTTTCTGTATCAGCAGAATTAACCGTGAAAGAGTCTATTGGGTCTAAGTTCTTTAAATAACAAAATCTACGAATGAGCCAAACCTTGGGAAAAGGGAGATTCATCATATAGAGGAACGTCTAAAGATAAATGTTTAAGCTGTTAACCTTGACTTTTCCTTCCCCAGCATCCTCGCAGCAGTGCGAATTCTGGTCCAGAAGTGTAGTACCCACTGCCCAGTTTCACCCTGTATGTGGAAGAGTCAGCTCGGCTACAAGCCATTTGAGTCTTTGCTTCAGTTTGCAATGGGGGTTGCATTTGAGATTATCAAAGCTGCCTTGAAAAGTTCTGACTCATTTTGCCAAGTAGTTAAGCCTCTAAATCTGCAGGAACTTAAAGATCTGTCAACTGGAAGCTTTGTGCTTTAGCAGGTGGCAGAGGCTTCAGTAGGGGATGCATAATAACATGGAAAGCTGCCAATGACCTGGCTGTGCTTTGGGGAGTCCCCTCCTGAAGTCCTGTGTCCAGCTCTAGGGCAAAAGCACAAGAGGTTCATGGAGCTGTTGGATTGAGTCCAGAGGAGGCCACGGGGATGGTGGGAGGGCGGGAGCAGCTCTGCTCTGGAGCCAGGCTGAGAGAGCTTGGCTGGTTCAGCCTGGAGAAGAGAAGGCTTCCTTAAGGAGCCTTCCTTAGAGCAGCTCCAATGCCTAGAGGGGCTTCAGCAAACCTGGAGAGGGGCTTTGGACAAAGGCCTGTAGGGACAGGACAAGGAGAATGGCTTTAGCCTGCCAGAGGGGAGACTGAGATGTGCTCATAGGCAGAAGCTCTTCCCTGTGAGGGTGCTGAGGTGCTGGCACGGGGTGCTCAGAGAAGTTGTGGCTGCCTCATCCCTGGCCGTGTTCAAAGCTAGGTAGGACACAGGGGCTTGGAGCAACCTGCTCAAGTGGAAGGTGCCCCTGCCTGTGGCAGGGGTTGGAGCTGGGTGAGCTTTAAGTTCCCTTCTGAGCCAAACCCTTGTGTGACTCTGTGACCTTGTGTGATTCTGAGCCAAACCCTTGTGTGACTATTGGTGCTCATTATGTGGAAGCCTATATGTTATTTAGATATGCTAATTATTTTAATAGCTTAATTCAGTATGTGTACATGAAAACACAGTTACCTCTCTTAGGATGCTGTTTGCTATGAAAGCAGCCCCAAAGTGTGAGAGGCTTATTGCGTTTTTTTTCTGTGCTTTGCACTTGCATCTGTCCAGAGTTTTAGTCTGAAACAAGCTCTCCAGGTTTCCATGACAACAGTGTTGCTTCGGTCATGGATAAGTTTGCTGGTTTGCCTGAAATTCCCTTCCTGCTAGTGCCATGCTGACTGAAATGCTGATAAATCCCAGGGGATGCTCAGTGTTAGAGCAGGTGAAAAAACTAAGTTTGCAAAGCTGCTCCCCTTTTTCTGTGGCTGCTGATGGCTGTAGAATACACAAGTTCTTCTTAAGACAGAAATGGAAACAAAGGCTTGCTGTTACAGCCAGGTTTAAGGGCTCTGCACTGTATATAATCAGAGAACAGTGCGAGGTAGCTAACAGCATGGATTTTTCCTGTGGGATTTGTATGCTGCATGTGAACTGCAGAATAGCCCTGGGCAAGAACATGCTACAATACAGTTTAAGAATATGCAAAAGAAGTTTCTGTCTAAGCTATAACATTTTCTTACTCCTGAAAGTCAGTGATGCCATAGAATTGAAGCTCTTGACATGCTGGTCTATCAGAGGAAAAATTATTCCTTAGAGAAGGCAGCACCTTTATACCAGGGAAAAGGCAGGAGTGGGTGGGAACTGTGAGCATGGGTCTAAATGAGCTGGAATCCACTTGAGCAAATAGTTTCCATGTAGTTTTATCCATTTAGCTGAAAGTTTAAAAGCAGCTTCTTTTTCTGCCTTAGAATGTGTTTCCTCACGATGCCCCATGGTCACCAAATCAAATCTTAAAGTGTTGAATTGAAGCTGTAAACACGATGCAAATCGTGGCATCAGTTGTCCTCAGAAATTTGGTTAGAAGGACCCTGGAGTGATCTTGGTAATAAACCCCCACTCAGACAAGGAAAGCTTTGAACCATACCCACCCATTAGCCTTGTAAGCTCTCCAATTATTTAGGGTTGTGAGTCCCTTCACATGCAAAATAAACCAGATGTCTTGGAACTGTGCACTGTGCTTTCTTCTGAACTAAGTATTGACCCAAACCACATTTAACACGTATTTTTAAGGTCAGTTGTTTAGATCATCTTTGATGGAGGTACAGATAATTGGTGGAGCCACCTGGATTACTGGCTTGTATAAAACTACAAATTCTGGTTCCTCTCTCCTGGAATTGGCTGTAGCACTTTTGAAAGCACTTTTGAAAACACTTTCGAAAACACTTTCAAGCGAAGGAGTTGACAGCTAACAATTCCTTCCACTGTACAGCGATGGGCTTCTAGTGTGTGTTTGTTTTTTGTAATGGGGCCCTTAATTTCTGTTGCTCAGCATGCAAAGCATTCTGGTTGAGCAAGTTTCCCTCTGCCCCTGCCCCCCTTACTGCATCTTAAATCTTCTTTTTCTTTTTTTTTTTTCTTTCTTAACCTGCAATGCCAGGCTTAATCTAGTCCAAGATCATTGTTTTAAGTCAAAGAATGATAGGATCATGTAAATGGTTTGTGCTGGAAGGGAACTTAAAGCTCTTTCAGTTCCAACCCCCTGCCACGGGCAAGGACACTTGAGCAGGTTGCTGCAAGCCCTGTCCAGCCTGGCCTTGAACACTTCTGCTATCCTGCAATTAGCTTCTGAGACTGGTTGTGTTCTCTCCTATGCTGCTTTTCTGTTTTAACACTGATGACAACTGTTTGTTTTCAGGATTCCCTGCAGAATAGAACCCAGCATAAATCAGGTTTTAAGTGCTCACAAGCCTGAGAAAGAGGAGGACCCACTGCAGCGAGTACAAAACTATTAGCAGGATACTCAAGAGAAGAAAGAGATGGTGATGTACGGTAAAGATAAAGCTTATGCTGGAGTTGAAGAGTTTTCTTTGGAGGAGATCCGAGCTGAAATCTACAGAAAGAAAGCAAAAAAGAAAGCTGAAGGTATGCTTCAGAATGGGATGACGTAAAACATTCTGGGGTGGAATCATCAAGTTGCCTTTACTGCTATCAGCATAAAGATGTTGTAGGCTTAAATTGTAGGTTTAAACCAACAGTAGCGTGTGTGTCTTTTTAAGCTAACATGGTAGAATACAGCAAACTATTCAAACTTGCTAACATGTTGAGAGAAATGAATGTTTGGCTGGTGGGGAAGGAACATCATGGGACTGATAAGAACTAAAGAAACAGTAGATAACATCAAGGATGCCAGCCTTTAGGATAGCCAAGTGGTGCCCAACATGGACTAAGATTGAAACAGAAGAGAAGCAGGGACGTATCAACTCCTAACTCAGCACTAGGGCCTTGTGAGTGTGCGCAAGCACTGAGGTCATTCAGTAAACGCAGTGAGGAAGCCTGTTGGTGACCACCAGAGACCCTCACTCAGCTGAAAGTGCATGCATAATTAGAATGCAAATACTATAATTAGTTCTAGGAAAATCTGTGAATATGCAGGCAGGCTAAATATGTGGCTGCTGTGAGCAAGTAATGGGTGTGCTCACCTTTGTGACATGATTCCCTTGTGCACCCAGAGCTGCAGCAAAGAATGCTGCTTTCTAAAACTCCAAATAAAGTCTTAGAGAGTTTCTCTGACTGACTTCTATGATAAGACTGTCTCTTACTGCAGCTGCTTTTCTTTCGCTTTTTACTGGGGCAGTTATTTAACTCTCTGAGGTGTAACATGCCTGACAGCTTTACATGTAAATGTGAAACAGGTAAAGAAACTGGAGGGTTTAGCACCTTTAAATGCAATTTAGGCTTTAGGCACAGATGGCATTTGAAATGTGTTGTGCCATACAAGATTTTCTTCCACAGAGGAGATGCAGGCCATAAGCACAGGAGATGGATAAAATACAAAGGAAAATTGAGCTGAAGGAGAAAGGTGATGAGCAGCAGCAACCTTGTGAACAGATATTGCCCTCATTCAATTGTTCTTTTCCAAATAGCTGCTCTTAGTTAAAAGTACAGAACGAGGAATAATATGTGATATGGTTCTCTTTGGCTCATACTTGTTAAACTTTTGAAAGGATGCTTCAGCGTGCTGTACACCTATGCCACGTAGTAAATGAACGCTCAGAGAAGTAGCTCTTTTCTTGTCCCCCATTGTCCCCAAGCCCTACCCTTTCACCATAGGAATGTAAATCCAAGCCTTTCAGTTTTGCACTGTTACTTTACAAGTATTGTTGAGTTATTTAACAACTGGACAGGTTACCTTATGCCAAGGTATAAAGTTCTGAATTTTGGTAGTAAAGTTATGCCAAGTTCTAAAGAGCAAATTTCTCACTCTTAAGCTCTCTTCATGGGTGGCCTACTTTAATATAGAGAACCTGTAGTGCAAAAGAAGACAGGAGAGAAGCTAAGGAACTAAGATAAGAAGTGAAGGGTTGTAAATTGTTGTGGGGTAAACCCAGCAGGCAATTAAGCATCACCCAGCCACTTGCTCACTACCCCTCAGTGGGATGGGGGGAAGAATTGGAAGGGTAAAAGTGATAAAACTCATGCACTGAGCTGAGGACAGTTCAATAAACCAGAAGTTCATGGGCTGCTTCCCATTGCAGCCATATGTTCAGCCATTTCTGGGGAAAAAAAGCAGGGCTTCTTCATCATGGGTAGTGGTTACTTGGGAAGCCAAAAGTCATAATTTCAAACACCACCCCCTTCCTCTGGATTTTATTGCTGAGCATGATGTAGTACAGTGTGGAATATTCCTTTGGTCACTTGGGCTCAGCTGTTGTAGCTGTGTCCCCTCCCAGCTTGTGCAACAACAATTTCCGTATAGCTTGCAAGTAAGGAGTGACAGTTAATAATTTAAAGCTATTCTTTGCTCCCAACTCTACTAGTTGGGTTAATAAAGCATGTTCTCTTTCTCTCTCTTCCTTCTCCACTTCCAAAACAATGCCTTAGTAGGAAACATATTAAATAAAGAAATACAATGCATGATTTTAAGGCAAGGTATGTAACTGCTTACTTATGTCTTAGTTGCAGTGAAACTCAAGTGTCCTATGAAAGTTTTATATGGCAAAGAGTAAAATAACGCTTTTTAACTACACTAAGCAGAAGAATTGACTGTTTTTTTCATGCAAGTGAATTAAGTGCAAATAAAAATGGCTGCAGATGACCAAAGATTTATGAACCTCCACAGAGTTACTACTATGTACTTGGAACCGTGTTGCATGGCTTAGGATTCAATCATGCTGGAACCAAAATACAGTTTTGTTTCTACAGGTTACCTGTTTCAGAGAGGCACTTTTGAGGAGAGCACACAGTGTGATTACAGAGAAAACAATCAAGACAAAACAAAGCTGTCTTAGGAGTTAACTAATGTTGAGTCGTAGAACTGTGTTGTAGCATATGTGTCGTCGTTGTACGCTATGCTATGTTAATCCTGGGCAGTGGATTCCAAGTGAACAGGACACTCCTCCAAGCAAAAGCAAACTGTGACCTGCACTCTGCTGCCAAAGGAATTGAGAAAAATGCATTGGCAATATCAGTTGTGGCATACCACTTGGCTGCCTCTGACTCTAGTTCATACTGAAGCTCTAGCATGTCTAGCATGGCAGCACTCAATGATGGTGTGACTTCATTCAGGCTCTGATAGTCTACTGTTAGTCTCCACTCTCCATTAGACTTTTGCACTGGCCATATGGGGCTATTAAAGGGTGAGTGGGTCCTGCTGATCACTTCCTGACTCTCCGGTCTATGGATCAGCTTATGAATGGGAATCAGGGAGTCTCGGTTGGTGCGATATTGCTGCCAATGCACTGTTGTGGTTGTGATTGGCACTTGTTGTTCTTCGACTTTCAGCAACCCCACAACAGAAGGATACTCTGAGAGGCCAGGCAAGGTGGACAGCTGCTCAATTTCCTCAGTCTACAAAGCAGCAATACCAAAAGCCCTTGGGTACCCTTTTGGTTCTTTGGAGTAATCTCTCTCCTGAGGTAGTCAATGCTAAGGATGCATGAAGCCTCTGGACCAGTCACAATGGGGTGCTTTTGCCATTTCCTCCCAGTCAGGCTGATTTCAGCCTCCAGTACAGTCAACTCTTGGGATCCTCCTATCACTCCATAGATGGTTTCCATTCCTTGACAGCTTGATGGCATCAGGGTACCCTGTGCACCAGTATCTGCTAGAGCCTTATACTTCTATGGGACTGATGTGCCAGGCCATCTGATCCACACAGTCCAGTAAATCTGATTGCCTCTACCTCCACTCGGCTGGAGGCAGGGCCCTCTAATAGTTTTCACAAAGTTGGACACTTCAGTCATGTTGAAAGGGATTATTCTTCGTTATCATAGGAGCTGGAATAAAGTCAGCTTTTCCACTCCACCTGGGGGCCTGCTCACCAGAGACTGAAGCTGCAGCCCTCATGGGACGATCAGTCTTAGTCCTTGCTCCCCTCTTCAATTCACTCACCCGTTCCTCCAAAACTGAAGTAGTTTTTTCATCCCACTTCATCATGTCTTCTCCATGATCCTGCCATAGGTGGCCCATGGCATACACCTTCTATATCTTCTCTCTTGAACTATAGGACGCCTTTTGCTAATAGCTGAGACATGCGTTGGTACACATAAGGAGCTGGATAGATCAGATAGATTGTCCCTTAGTTGTTTGAGATCCTGGGACAGTTTTTCCACAGCTGAGATGATGGAAGAGGTGAGATTGTCCTCAAACTCTCGGAGTTTATGCATCATTTCATCCACTGTTAGTGGTACTATGTCATTCCAGGTTACTGTTGCCAATGAATGGGCATATGATGACAGTGCATTCCATGTAAGTTTCCGCCACATGGATTGTGTACATTCGACTTCATCTGGGTCTATGGGTATATCCCCATTATTCAGCTTGATGTGATAGATCATCTCTACGATGGCCGATTCCCTCAAAGACTGGATGCCTTTGTCTATAGTAGTCCACTTGGCCGAATGACTCGTAACATCATCCTTGTATGGAACCCTTTCTTTCACAGATGCCAAGAGCCGTCTCCAAAGACTGAGGGACCCTCTCTCTCTTGCAATTGCTTTGTCGATTCCCCCTTCTCTAGCAAGTGATCCCAGCTGCTTGGCTTCTGTACCTTTTAGTTCATGACCATTGGCCCCATTGTCCCAGCATCAGAGCAACCAGGTTATGATGTGCTCCCCTGGTTGATGGGTAAAATCTTTTCACATATTCCGTAGCTTGCTTGAGGTCCAAGGTCCAGAAGTCACCTCTTGTTCTTCTTTGTCATGTGATGATGACTCCTGATCAGATGCTTGCTTGCCCAGGTGGTGAGAACATTGTTTCTTCATCTTGATTCACCCTTCTTGCCTCTCTTTTGCTTTTTCTTTTGCCTTCAGGGGTAACCGATACTGTACAAATTGGTCCTCTGGTTTAGCTGCAGTGATTATCACTGTGGTTTGAGTAGCAACTGTACTTGTCGCTGGGGGTGGTGTAGCTGCTGTGCTTGGAGCTGAGGTAGTTGCCCTGTCTGTTGCAGTCAAAGTTTGAGTAGCTGCTGTACTTGTTGCTGGGATATCTGCGCTATCTGTTGCAGCCAAAGTTTGGGTAGCGACTGTACTTGTTGCTGGGGGTGGCGTAGCTGCTGTGCTTGGAGCTGGAGTAGCTGCGTTGTTGGTTGCTTTGCCCTTGGATCCAGTGACATTTTTTTCCTTTTGAAGGCTTTGGATAGTGTTGAACAACGCCCTGTAAGCCCCAGCACTGTGCCATGATTTGTCCATCTCTGGTATGGCCAGAGAGACAACACACCTCATTTAAGTGTTTTACTAATTTTTCCAGATTTTGCACATGTTCAGTGGTGAAATTCCAAAGTACTGGAGGGGCCCACTGACCTAGATACTTGTCCATACTTGGCTTTCAACATTACGTTATGTAGAATCTTAGAATTCTAGGGTTGGAAAGAACCTTAAGATCATCAAGTTCCAACCCCCCTGCCATAAGCAGGGACACCTCACACTAAACCATGTCACCCAAGGCTTTGTCCAACCTGCCCTTGAACACTGCCGGGGATGAAGCAATCACAACATCCTCGGGCAACCCATTCCAGTGCCTCCTAACCATGCTCACAGTAAAGAACTTCTTCCTTATATTCAATCTAAACCTCCCCTGTTTAAGTTTGAACACGTTACTCCTTGTCCACTTACTTTGGACACTGCATGTTCATTTGCCAAATGAGTTTGAATTCTGCCGTGGCTGAGCAGATTTGCCTAATAGAAATCAAAGCTTTCTCTTGTGAAAGGTAACATTTTGCATGACACCAGAGTAGAACCATTGAGACCTCAGAGGAGACGGTGCGTAAGGTTGTTCCAGAGATGAGCATTATGTTAATTTCACAGCAGAAGAAGCTATCGGGAAGAGATGAATTGACTTCCTGGAGGGCGATACTGTAAATCAGTATGCAGATAGAAAGGTTCCAATCCTTGTGTTATTTTTTCTTGACAGATATAGTCACCACAGAGACTCAACACCTGCTTTCAGCTCATCTCTCTCTGTTACTTGTCTTTAGTAGGGGATGATGCAACTCAGATCCTGTGGAGCATGGAACAGTGTAAGAAGCTTTTCGATCCTATGCCAGAATCACTGACTGCTTCTCCCTGTTGCCATCTGGAGACTGGCCCTCTGCCTGTCATGGAGCCTGGGAAAGATATTGAGCTAGGTGGGTATGGCAGAACCACAGTGCAGGGGATCTATTTGTGTTCTGCTTGCTTTGAAATACACTTCACCGTCACTCATTTTATGTGGTGTAGATGGGGAATAACTTGAGCATCCTGGGTATGTGTGTCTGCTGTCACAGCTCATGAATGTAAACTTTCATAACAGGGAATAACACATAGTGCATCAAGTGGGAATATTGGACCAAGGAAGAAAACAAGATTTTTTTTTTTGCCATTCCAGCTAACATTCCTCAGTTGCATGCAAAGGGATTTGCAATAAAGGTAATACATGATGGTGTTATACAAGGAGTGTGAAATGTTAAAATGTATTCAGCCAATAAAAAGTAAAATGTAGTAGGTTTTGTCTTAATTTCTGAATTCCATGCATGAAACTTGTTACTTCAAGTCCTCTTTCTCAATGTTTGTATAGATCCAAAAATTCTGACTGTGGTAAAGGTAATCTTTAGTAAAGTGAGGAGGAAAAAAAAGAACATGAAGATGAGCAATATTCTCTTTATTCCAAAAATACATGTTCTTCTTCTGTGCTGCCTTCTAGGTGTATTCTCAGCCCATACCTTGGGATTTTTATATCGCCCTTCACTTACAGGAGCATTTGAATGCTGACTTTGACCAGACCTTCAGTGAGAACTACTGCTGTTACCTATTCCAGGATGGCTGTGCTGATTTGCACAGGGATATCAATCACTTCACACTTGGGGTCAATACAGCCAAGGAAAGTGCAGGTGTAGATGATGTGAACTCTTGCATAGGTGCCATTAGTGAGTGGTTTGTCATTATGCTTATTGCTGAAGATGGGTTTAATCCTGCAGTCTAGATCTTCTGATTTGTGCTTTATCTATACATAACTTAGGAGTGGCCATTATAGCCTTACTTGAAGCTGGTTTTGCATTCATGGATCCTGTGCTTCAGAGTCAACCCTGAATCCATTTTCGTATTTTTTTTTTATTCGTGAGTGATAAACAACCTGAACCAAGAACCACATGTTATCTCACAACAGTGGTTGCACCTAAAACTCTTGTTTAACTTGACATTTATCAGTGGCTTACTGTAGTCTGCTATAGTAAGTTTGTAGTGTCTTGCTGAAGGATTTACATTTTAAATAAAGCAAGGATATTTTGTGTTGTTGCATACCCATGAGGGTATGTGACTTCCCTTTGAGCTGTATATTTTTCTTACTTCATGTTCTTTGAGACTACACGGGTGTCCTTTACAATTTCAATAGAGATGTGAATTGGCAGGACTTAAAAGGAGAATGAATCTGTGATGTTCATTTTTAGTCCTGGCCATAAGACCGCACACTTTTTCTTCTGTAAATTGCATTTCCTGTCCCCTAGGATTGCTATCTAATTTTTTTCTGCATTTTTTTTTCCTTCTCTGATAGGGCTGGAACATTTACTTGGTATGATTGTTTTCAATGCCCATTTGAATTTGAAGAGCTATTCTATGTGATTTTCCTCTCTTATCCTCTATAGCTTCTGATTCTGTGTAATTTGTCCTGAATGAAGATGCTCTTCCATTAGCAGAAAGGCAGTTTTTCCTAATGGAGTGGCAGTGAATGTCTTGTAAAAATTTTTTTTTGTGTGGACTTAGCAATTGTGGAGGTAGAAAGAAGAGCTGTAGACTATTACATAAAGATACAGTATCTGTATAGTCTAGCAAAGATAGAAAAAGCTTTTAGCTCTGGAGGGAATTCCGAGCTGTTCATTATCCCTGTCCACTCACTTTCTGTAAATGTGTAAAATGTAAGTGGCAGTGGTTCCCCTTATGGTTTTTTTTTTCCCTTCTGGGTCAAATATGAAAGACAAATAAATAACACTTAAATTCTCTTCACTTGTGGAGCCTGGCTCAGAATGTCCTACTTATTTTTTCATCCAGAGTGCCTCTGAATGCTGACATTGTGCATTTAATTTTACAGCAGTTACAGGTGAATGGAAAATGTGGGACTTTTTGATCTTTGCCTTATCAGGACTGTCATCAGTATCTTGTTGTACTTTTGTGTTTAATTTTGCCCATCACATACCTAGTAAGTCTGCTTTGCCCAGCATTTTGTGCTGTGCTTTCTAAAAGCAGCATGAGCAGAACAAAACAGGTTCTGAGTTTGCAATCATGCCTTCCTTCTTGATGTTAGGAAATAACATTTCTAACCCACAGAAACAGTGTATGGAAACTGTTTTGAAATATGGCAGCCAGAGGTGGCAGCATTCACCTTCCCGATGCAGCTTGGTTTGGTTTTTGTTTTTGTTTTGTTTTGTTTTTTTTTAAGCTTCAGTAACTTGAATGAATTGATGAATGATGTGAAATTTTCAGCTTGTACTGGAAAAATTCAATGTAATCCAGAATTCCTATCCTTTGCGGTTACGAAGAGGGGACATAAAACCTGATTGTGAGGGTTTAAAGATTGGAAAGGCAGAACCGAAGAGCAGCACATCTATTGTTTTAGTATACAGCTTTTTAAGGCATTGCTGTGACTTTCTTTTTTTTTTTAGCCTCACTAGTGATTGTTGAGTGCTTTGTTCTGGCAGCATCTGTTGGCTTGTGTCCTGTCACAGCAGGTGAGTGAGTGGGAGTTGAAACTGCTGATCTTCTCATATTCCGATCCTGAGAGAAAAGGAGAGAGAATGTTTCAGTATGCATCACCTGCTTTCAGGCTGTTTTCCCCACAACATACCCTCAGTGTATGTCAGTGCTTTTCTTGCAGTCTGCATGCAGCATGAAATATTTTTCTCAATTAAGCTTTATTTTGCTGAAGGGGTATCTCCTGCTCCTGAAAATCCCAAATCTAATTTGCTGAAAATAAAAATAGTCTTTTTTGCTGGCACAGCTTCATGAAACTATGTTGTGATAGACACGATTCGGTTTAGATCTTAAAAGGTGAAGTCTATGAGGTTGGCAAAGGTGTTTCAGTGCATCCCAGAGTACTGTCTGTCTTGTGCAGAGTCCTACAGAGTACTTCAGTTAGAGTTTCTGGCATGTGCAGTAGATGGGGTGTAATTTATACAATTAACTTCTTAATGGAGCACTGAGCCATATCCATACTGTTCTTTGGCTTGTTTAGGGGGTGAAGTCCCTAAGGTATGTGTGAGGTTCTGCTGTAACCAGTCCAGAACACTAGATCTGGAATTCTCCCAGACCTGCTTCAGATGTTTAGCCCTGTAGTGGATAGGAATCATTTTGAAATCTGGTTACTCTGGGCTCCAGAGGAACAGCTTAGGATTGGTAAAGTCTATTGTTGTGCTTGTCTTTGTTGCAGATGACCAAGATCTATTTCAGGTCTCATCACTGCCTGAGGTGTCTAGAACTGCCATATCTGAGAGGCGTGAAACATTTAGCTCTGTCAGATCCATGAACAGGACATGTATTTTTCTCTGGTATCCAGTGGAAAGCCACAAGTAGTCTAGTTAAAACAAATACTATGCTGCCCAGGGCTTCAGCACTATCAATGGACAGCCTGTGAATCTCTGGTCAGATACGTAGGCTATACACACTATAGCTGTGCACCTCATTTTCCATTGGAGACAGGGAGAATCCATCTGTTCTGAGCAAGGCAGTCTGTCCCAGCAAGTGCAGAGGCCCCCTCACACAGGGACATGATGTGAGAGGATAGCAATTGCAGCTGGCTGAGGTTTGAGTGAGAAAGAAAAGAGAAAGGATTAATTTCTTTTCACCCCAAAAGACATGAACATAATCACACTGTTTAAGCAGAACAGATTTTTAGTGTAAGAATAATGTAGGTCTTCTGGAGTGAGGCAAGAAGTGAGCCCTGCAAGCCTGGCCACTCTTAATGGTCCTTCAGTGCTCTTCTGCTGCGCTGGGACAGATTAAAAAGAAGAGGATGTTTATGCATAGGTCAGGCTTCTTCTGAGAGGCTGACAAAGTGTGTAAGGAACTGCCCTTCTTGGTAGCAGTGTATAATAGTCAAGGTTCACAACCACATAATATTTTTAAATACTATTTGAAACAGTATTCATGGCAGTTTACTGCAACAGTCTGGAAAGCTTCAGCATCAGTTCTGACTTACTGTACTCCTGTGTCATACTTGGGTTATGGCCTGAGACAGATTACTCACAGGAAGACAACAAACATAAACACTGACCACATGGTGACCTGATATGTTAAAGCACTGAGAAACAAAAGTGCCCTGTGGGATCAACATGAATCCAAGGCAATAGTTACTAATAACCAAGGGTTTGGAAGAATATAAGACTCAGCTACCTTTACCCATGCCTGCAAATAGAGCATTTTTCCACAAAATGACAGTGACAACTCTAAAAAGGGACAAATAGAGGCTTCTAGATACTGTGTGAAACTCTGTTCCTGGCTTTACTTAGGAACTGTCTTGCCACACTCACCTGAAGATGTATCTCCCTCTACTTCTCAAGCTGTGGGTGCTGGTAAGGGATGTTAAGTATATGTGCAGGTGCCACCTCTGGTTTCCTCTCCTATATGTAGAGGCATATGACAGGGCTCCCCAGACTTGGTGCCAGTGATGTGTATTTCTGAAGGAATATCTAAAGAGCATATAAAGAGCAGCTATAGCTTCAGTTGTGATGCTGGATTGAGAAGCAGTCATCCATTTAATCAGTTCTGCTCCCTCCAGCAGGTAGATATGTATTAAGGCTGGATATAAAATTTACTCTGTGTGTGTTGATCTGGGTTTATCAGTATCAGAGTTACTGCCATGACTACAACTTTTAACAGATTGACTGTGTATTTACCAGCTTCTGTACCTTACTCTGCTCTTCTCTAAACTTGAGAATAAATTAAGTTTAAGCCTTGTTACCAGTACTGCCTTCACAGAGAGGCATGTCAGCATGGGAATGCAATTCAGATAAAAGTCACCTGAAGGTGGCATGGTTTCCTAAAGGTTACCTGTGAGTCTCTTGCTAGTAGACAGCTGTTCATTCGAATGCCGCCTTTCATTTTGGTAACAGAGTGCTCATTTATCTGGATGCATAGGACTACCTTATGCCTCCACAAAGTGTCTCCCTGCAGAGAATCTAGGGAACAATTCTGGCTGGATTGGTGACATAGTTTTGGCTACTGCTGGGGTTGTGGTTTGTTCTTTGCATGAGAAAAGCAATGTGATGTTCTTGAATGATGTCTGGAGGGTCAGATCCTTGGGATCTTCTGTTTCTTCCTCCTGCTAAAGGGTAGTAAGTTCCCTTTTTTATTTTTTTTACCATTAATTTGGCATGGCTTCTAAATATGTTACAAACCTGAGAGCTGAATCAGGCAGTTTCCTTAATTGTGTGCCAGTTTATGGACATTATGATGTGTCCATCTGGCTCAGAGACAGATCCCTAGTGCTGGGATCAAGCGGTGCCTCAGGCTATTGCCTCATCACTGTTAAAGCGTATTGTGAGTTTCTTTTGGAGAGGTTGTGTACTTTGTGTGTACTGTAGGATGTGATGGGCAGGTGGGGATGGAAACCAGAGTGTCAAAGTGAATCCACAGTCAGCTCCATCTTGTGCAGAAGGTATTGGCAGGCTTTAAATGCTGAATTCAGTGAGCAGGTGGAGAACGGAACCATGAGAATATTAATGAAGTTTCATTTATGGGTCTGTTTAGGTTCCAGTGAAATACCGGTAATTTAACTAGAATACTGAATAGAAAGGATTCAGCCCTTTAGTCATACCAGTAAAAGTTATGTGGATCTTGAGGCAAAACCTTTCCATTTAAAGGAGAAACAAGGGAAAAGACAGTGTGTGATAGGGTTAGTATTGCTCATATTTGTAAGTTTCAGCTAGCAACAGGCAAGCCCTCATGTAGATCTGTATTTTCTCTTAAAGAGAAGTTGTTGAGGCAAAGAAGTGTTTCCTGAAATGTTTTGAAAGTTCATGCATAAGACTTGTTCACCTACTGTGTAGCTAAATTTTCTAGCACTATGATTTTTTATGCATTACATCATGATTAAACAAGATAATGCAGCCCTGTGGATCAGCCCTATTTGTCTTTTACTTTATTTCATTGACTGCACAGCAGGGGTTTATATTCTGGAAAGTTCAGATCGAAAACCTATTCTGTAGCCTGGATGAAATGCAGCCCTCTGGTAAACACTCAGTATTTTGCCATAGGTGGTGCATACAGCTGATAGTGGGCTGATTGGTTAGTGGTTCCTAGCGTGTTCTGTTACCTCCCTTAGAAGACCAATAAGGGCATTATTCTATTTTTCCAGTGTTGTGCAAAACAACAACAGGGAATGCTGAATCAATAAAATAATCCATGGTTTAACTGCTCTAAGGCAAAACTATAAATTATTTATTTTTCTTAAAGCGTTTTAGTGGCATTATCTTTTTGTGTTTTACTTGAAATATCATTTGGATCCCCTTTGTGCAAAATGCTTTATTTGAAGCTTTTTTTCAGACTGTTAAATTTATAGATTAGCTTTAGTAGTGAGCCAGTTGGAGTTAATCAATTGAGAAGAACTGTACAGAGGTTCTCTAAGCTAGGCTGGATTTGAAGGGTTTAATTTTAATCATAGTCTGAGAGTTACAGCTGCTTCATGTTTGTTTAGTAATAGAGTTGATGAGCAGCTAATTTAAAAGGAAAGCTCAGGCACAGGTGTGAAAATTCTCATGAGTATAAGGGAGCTGGCCCTGAATGAAGGAAGATGGTGCTGAACATATTGCCCTGCAGTAAGCTAAAGAGTTGTAGAAAGTATTTCTAAACTAGCACATGTGACATAAATCCCTTGACACAAACATCATTTTTATCATACCACTCAAGTGATCATCCTGTATGTCAGAGGCCAGGGTTTAATAGCCTGCTCTGTCTGGTGTTGAATCTAGTTCCAGGATTTGAGGCTTAATGACAACAGTGGTGAGTAGAGCTTTCATTTTTTTCATATGATGCTAAATGATTTGAGAAGCGCCAGTTACTTCTGCCCATTCTATATGCATACAGAGTATGGACAGATGTGAATCCACGGTGGCTAGCTGCCTCCAGGGACCTTGGGGGAGGTAGAATGTAACTTCTGAAGAAAGAATTGCAAACACCTTCTCTGTCATTTCTTACTCAACAGCTCTGTGAGCAGTGTGTTTAATCATAGTAGATACTACTTTTAAGTTAGTAAAGGTTCTGATCTGTGATCTCTGTGATTACACTAGTGCTTTTCTAGCAGTTACTGTGAGTCATAGCTCACAGACAAGAATAGTGACTTTAAAAACTGCCTTCTTAACATTATGCAAGTATACAGGCTACTCAGTTGTGGAAGTCAAGAAGTTAAATGTAGAATCATCATAAAATCATAGAATGGTTTGGGAAGGGACCTTAAAGATCACCTAGTTCCAACATTCCTGCCGTGGGCAGAGACACCTTCCACTAGACCAGGTAGTTCACAGCCCCATCTGACCTTTCCTTGAACACTGCCAGGCATGGAGCATCCACAGGTTCTCCGGGCAACCTGTGCCAGTGCCTCTCCACCCTCATAGTGGAGAATGTCTTCCTAATATGTAATCTAAATCTCCTCTCTTTCAATTTAAAGCCATTCCCCCTTCTCCTGTCACTACATGCCTTTGTAAAAAGTCCCTTCACAACTTTCCTGTAGGTGCTATTTAGGCACTGGGAGCTGCTCTGAGGTCTCCCTGGAGCCTTCTCCTCTCCAGTCTTAACAAGCCCAACTCTCTCAGCCTGTCTCCATAGCAAAGGTGCTCCAGCCCTCTAAGCATCGTTGTGGCCCTCCTCTGGACTCACTTGAGCAGGTCCACATCTGTCTTGTGCTGGGGACCCCAGAGATGAACACATTACTACAGGTGGGGTCCTACGTGATTTGCTAAAGGTGGGAAAGCTCTGTTAAAGGTAGCTGTGGCAGATGAAGAGGGTGCTGCTTACAGATATTGCTGTTGGTGTTGACCACTGCCACATTGAGGCCTCAGGTGATTTCTGTGAAGCTGGACTCCCTAGGATGGCAGGATGTGTGAGACAGGTGTTGTAACACATTTCTATTGCAATGTGGGAGTTCTTCTGTGCAGCCAGTCCCAAAGCTCTAATTTACAGCAGGCTAACATGGAGGAAAGAGCTGGATGAGATTCAGGAATATGTCAGGAGAAGTTTGAGATAGTTCTAGCAGATTTTGACCAGAGTGTATGTATAAAAACTAGAAATGGTTCAAAAGTTCTGAAACACAGGGTCAAACTTATGTAGATAAAATATTCTCCAAATTCAAACAGAAAATACCTTAAAGCTTTTGATATTTTAATGACCTCTGCATTTTCTTGATAAGATCATAGGCAGAAATAAGGTCCTTTCCAACCTGAACCATTCTGTGATTCTAAGATCATCTAGTTCAAACCCCCCTGCGACACCACACACTAAACCATGTCAGCCAAGACTCTGTCCAGCCTTGCCTTGAACACTGCCAGGGATGGAGCACTCACAATGTCCTTGGGCAACCCATTCCAGTGCCTCCTGACCATCCTCACAGTAAAGAACTTCTTCCTTATGTCTAACCTAACCTTCTGCTATTTAATTTTGAACCCATTCTGCCTTGTCCTATCACTACAGTCCCTAATGAAATGTCCCTCTCCAGCAATCTTGTAGGCCTTCTTCAGATACTGGAAGGTTGCTATGAGGTCTCCACATAAGCCTCTCTTTTCCAGGCTGAACAGCCCCAACTTTCTCAGCCTGTCTTCACATGGGAGGTGCTTCAGCCCCCTGATCATCCTCATGGGCCTTCTCTGGACTTGCTTCAACAACTCCATGTCCTTCTTATATTGAGGACACCAGAACTGCACATAATGCTCCAAGTGGGGTCTTACAAGAGCAGAGTACAGGGGCAGCATCACCTCCTGTGCATTGCATTCTAATAAAAATTTCCATGTGCTCTGGAAAGATGGGCCCAGTCCTGGCTGTTCAATACAATCACCAGAATGGGGGGCTGGGGTGGTGGTGGTGTTAATAAATCAGTTCTTTAGCTTCTTTGAATTAATTATAAAATGAAGTTCTTTAAATAGTTTATTATTAGTGAGGAATGTTAGATAAATAGATGTTATTATCCATCTTACAAAAGATGAAGGTGTACAGAGAAATACACAGGTCTTTTGAGACTATGCAAGTCAGTAACTGTGGATAGGCTGTGTAACAATGGGCATTTTGTGAGCAGTCCAGAGGCCTTGGTGTAAGGCAGCCTGCCTGAGAACAGTCATGGATTCGAGATAAACTGAAGGCCATGGATTAGGGAATAAAAGAAACACCAGCTGCAAGAACTCAGAGGTAGGCGGAGGAGAGGGGGAGCTGAGAAGTTCTGGGGGTTGAGTTCCCAGGACAGTGTTATCCAATCCTAGCATTGTTAAGGGTTGCCCAATCTA